>JAAGNO010011936.1:0-20822 GCA_033439905.1 Ceryle rudis
GGAGGGACGCGGGAGGGAGGGAGGCAGGGAGGCAGGGAAGAGAGGCCGTCTGGCCAGCTTGGCCCGGACCGATCTGTCGGGAACCCCCTGCGGGGCGGAGAGCACCTGGAGGCCGGCAGGTAGCCCTTGCATCTGGCCGTGATGCTGTCAACCTCACGGAGGCCTCCCGCTGCGCTGTCCTCACGCCCCCTTCTCTTGCCGGGGCACTGCCCGCCAGGACGCCCCCTCCGGGCAGCGCGGCCTCTCGGCTCCCTGTGGCTCCCAGGGTCTCTAGGCTTTGGGTGCCGTTCCTCGGTGGTGGATCCAGGCAACGGCGCTGGTGATTGCCAGGGATTCCTAATGAGCAGGCACATCCCTGCTCAGTGAAAGACACTAGTGGATGTAGTATTTCATAGCTAATTACTACCGTGCTTTTTCACGGCCATGTACCACCCTAAAGGTATTCTCCTCATCCTTCATATACATAGACATGCTATCTATTTATATTTATCTATATTATTTAGGATGAGAAGAGTGATGTGGTGCTAGAAAACACATCCTGTTTGTCAGCTTGTTGTCTAAGGTTCACGAAAGATTTAGCTTGAGAAAGAAATAGTTGTTAAAAAAAAAAAAAAATAAATCACGTCCAATTTAAACATTGCAGAGTGCCAATGCTCAGCATAGATACTCTTCCAAATTGTGCTGCAGAGACTACTTAGCACAGTGGTAAGTAGGTGCTGTTTGTTGTCACCAGGAAGCTTAAATGTTTGAAGTAAGTAGCAATTATGGGTGTCGTGTCTTTCATAAGGCTTTACTAAATGCTTCTTCAAAGTGAGATCCTTGCAATGCATGAAAACTGCATCACCTCTGTACATTTGTCCAACATTTTGGGGTTCCAAAAATATTGGAGTCTTCCTTTTATGCACCAAGCAAATTAACTGCTGAAAAGTCTAAGGTTGGGACTATTTGGCTATTTGATAATAGATTTCACTAAACATTCAGGATTACTCAGATTGCCTTGAAATACACTTCATAAGGGCTTAGGGCATGATAAGCAATCCAAATTTGAGTTTGTAGTAGCAAGATACTGAAAGACCTGACTTGAAGAAAATAACATTACAACAAAATACAGCAATCCCTATGATGCTTTTCACACAGGTCTGGATCTCAAAGCCATTTGTAAATGGAATTAGTTTCCAAGTGGAACCCAGTGCTCCCTGTGTATGCATTTTCAAATGGAGCATAGTTCACAAGTTGGATCTTCAAAGTGTTATAGACCAGCAAATGAGTGAAGTGAGTGATCCGTGCATGCGTGGGTGATATTGCTGCCCTGTAGCAGGCAAGTGACACTTCTGACAAAAGAGCTGTGGAATACCTTTGAACAACAGCTTGCGGCTTCATTACTCTCTGCAGGAAAAGCCTACAGCTTGCTGTCATGAAGTACTACATTGAAGTGAAATTCACTGGTATTTAGCACTGTCCAGCCTGAGGAACATCTTCAAGGTCAAGCTAAATCCTCTGGGGGCAGACCATGAGTGCTCTCTGGGCTGCAGAAGATTGCTTCACCAGCAGACTCTGAGACTTGCTGCCGTGTTCTGGGGGCCCTAACAGCCTAACCAGCACACCCACAGTTCGTGCCATGCCCCAATACTGGCATGCCCTGACCACAGCTGCCTTTACAAAACACTTCTGGTGTAGCATGTAGCCACATACATTACAATGGCCAAGAATCAAGTGCAGCAGGAGAGCTGACATCTGTAGGTTACAGACAGGTGCACACCTTAGTCATTCTAGAAGGTGGTTTAGCTAGAAATGCTGGATTGGCTCCTTTCCAAGTTTAGGAGCTTGAAAGCCCCCTCTCACATCACTGAAAGGGCTGATCTGTTTGTGGCCAGGTGGAGAGATACCTAAGCTCTGAGGAAACCACCAGAAAGGGAAATGTTGCTGATTGGTGCCTTCCAGGCACTAGGGGTTCTGTGAGCATACAATGTTCCATTTACTGGAAGTCTTCCAGGACTAAAAGGATTGTCACCCCTGAGGTTTTCTCTTAGCCAGACAAGGCACTCTTTTATTCTAGGGATTTACTAGTAGCGCAGTGTCTTGTGCCATCTAATCAAGGACTCCCCTAGCTTGCCAGGGGCTCACATCCTCCCAGATGTGAAAGGAGATTGCTTCTCTGAGGATATCCTCAAGAGCCAGTCTTTGATGTTTGTACACAAAACTAGGATAATTTGAGTAAGAGATTCCTAAGTGGCAATGCTCTAAATAATTACTCTGTTTTAAAATTTTCATAACAGACCAAAACATTTGTGTCTAGTGAGACTTACCTTGAGGTTTGGTGTATCTTGGAGGATGGCAGTGAACTTTGTTGGTGTCATCTGGTTTCCTGAGATACTTTGTGTTCTAAGGAGCTCACATTGACATTTAAATTGCTTTTAAATTCTCATAAGGACAGTTGTCCCTCTGTTATGTCTAGCAGAGTGAACAGTTAGGTAATGAGAGTATCAGTTCACACCTCTCTGATGAGTTTTATTAGTTGCTACTCATTTTTATGTGATATTCTAGTTCAGCTGTGAATATTATCTTGAAAGGAAAGACAACAGAAAATGTTCAAAAATCCTTCTGTACTGAAAAGGAGTTGGGCAGAGCATTCCCCTCTCAATTACCAAGAAAAAGACATAAAGACTTATGTTGTCTCCTTTCCTCCTAGCCAACAGATGCACTCTTGATAACACACTGTTTACCAGCTTTGCATGTCAATCTGTCCTTTCACCTGGTTTGAGGCTGTGAAAAACTAGGGGACGACAGCTAGCAGGTGAGAAATAGCAAGCACTGTGTCTCCCACATGGCAATTTCAGACAGGGTACTTCAGACAGTGGTTGGGACTTCGTCGGAGATCAGCCAATAATATAATTCCTGATCATGTAAAGGACAATAAACAGAGTGCGGAGGGCAGGAGTAGCAGACTTTCAAGCCTCATCTTTATCAGGGTAAATGCAAATTAGTAAATTTAGTAAACTTGAGCTAACAAAGTCCATCCAACAGACAACCACAAATATTCTGCCAGCTTTCAACTTTTTGTCTGATATCAGCCAACCATCTTCTCATTAACCCTGGCTAAGCTTTACAACACAAAACATGCCATACAGAAGGGGCAGTAGTGTGCACTTAACATTGTGAGCATAAAACTGGGTAAAGCCTTTTCTCTCAAGTGGAAAGTAACTTTAGCAAGCACACTAGTGGAGTACTTAAAACCCCCTCTTAGTTAACTTCTTGAAGACAAGTTGGACCATTATTATCATCTACTTGGACCAGCTGCACAGCTAGCCCAGAAAATAGTACTGGAGAAAACACAGGACAAAACCTGGCACTATACCTATGGAGTGTAGTGGGAGAAGACTGACGTTTGGGTGTTGGAGATGTTACTCTCTATATTTCCCGTGTTTTAAAGATTTTTGGTTTGTGTTATAAAATCACAGAATGGTTTGGGTTGGAAAGGATCTTTAAAGGTCATCTAGTCCAACCCCCCTTCAGTGAGCATGGACATCCTCAATTAGACCATGTTGCTCAGAGCCCCATCAAGCCTCAACTCTAACATCTCCAGGGATGGGGGCCTCCACTACCTCCCTGGACAACCTGTTACAGTGCTCCATCACCCTCATAGTAAAGAGCTTCTTCCTAATGCCCAGTGTTATCCTAAAACTTCTGTCCTGGTTTTTGAAATGTTAAATGCAGACACACTCTGCATACTGCACAGTTAAAAGCTGCTGCTGACAAGCAACCTGCAAATCCCTTCATGTTTTCTATTTATTTCAAAATCCCTTTAGCTATATGGCAATGTTTTTCCTTACTGGCTCTTGATCAAGCAATAGCTGATTTGTAAGTTTTGAACAACTACAGTTCATAGGAATAATCACATACCAATTTCTGATCTTCTAAAATATCTTTACATTGTCACATATATTGACTTGATTTTTTTTTCTTCTTAGCTCATGCTGGCTTACTAGGCAAATCTGGCTTACTAGGCAAATCTTGCTCACAGAGTTCACTTACAAACAGTTTTGAATGGCAATCATTCAGCCATAGATTTTTTTCAGCAATAGCAAAACTTACAGCTGTGAGGATCTATAGTTTCCTGCTTTTCTAGCCTTCTCATCAGAATGATATGTCACTGTTATTATTTTACCAAATCCATTACAAAATCCAAATCTCTTTCTCAGAAAAATGTTCATTTCTATCAACAATATGAGAAAGGTAGGAACTCATCTCAGGAAACAGAGTAGTGCTGAAACACTATAAATTAAATAGCCCCTGCCATTTTTAGTACCAATTCACAATCAGTTTAACCTGTTACAAGGTCTGAGGAGTTACCTCTCCAAAAATGGCACCCTGCTAGGGCTTGAACAAATGTTTCTTTCTTCTGCCTTGTATCACCTTTTTAGCACTTGTAGGACTATAATCATCAGTCAAATTAAATGCCTGCTAGAGCTGAGATGAATCATCATGCTGACAGGGAAAAGAGCAGAAATCATGGCTCATAAGGAGTGGTATCAGACTATACTTTGATCAGCAATTCAAATTTAGTTTGGCTTACATTGGTCATGTAACCAAGTCTTCAAACAACCTAATCTACTGAGATAACCTAGTCAGAAGGACTGCAGAGTATCACATCTTCTGACTTCAGGTCCCTTCCACCTCCAGTTACCCTAGTCCTTCTTAACCCAAAACTGGAATTCCCAGGAAGTACAAGCGTCGTGACTAACTGAAAACTCTATATGCAACTGTTACTGTTCTGTGAATGAACAGCTGTTGATTTCCATAGAAATCTACTGTTTGTAGTCCTTGATATTCAGAAGCTACTGGATACTTTCTCTTAGAAAATAAATCCACTTTATGTGCCTCTGTTAGGGCACTCACGATCACTTGTAATTTCAGAAAAAAATTACTAGAATTTTTAAAGTCAATATAGGGAGTGCTGAATTTGCAATTGAAGGTAAACCTTCTTATTTTGAAAGTAATGTGATAAAATGACTGTGGATGTAGCAGACAGGCTATTTTGAGGATCTTATTTCATATGATGTCTTACTCTGTTTATAAAAATGGCATTGTACACTGTCAACACAACCTGTTAAATGGCTAACTGAGACATCTCTCCAAGTAGTTGACAACAGAAAATCATCATCAGAAGGAGAAGTTCCCCAGGAATTGACAGTAGGCTGCTTCTGTTCAACACCTCCTGCAATCACTTGTGAGCAAGTGTAAATGTTGCTGATATAATTTCCAGATGACACAAAACCCAGTCAGAATGGTGGTATCAGTGAGCTCATGGAGCGGTCTGGATAAATTGTCCATTTAAATTAAATCCTTCTTTATGCAACTACATATGAAGTCATTGACTTCAGAAGAAGGCACAAAATGTTTCTACAGAATGGGAGGACTTTATCTTGGAAAGCAGTGCTTCTAAAAGGGTTTAGGGATCAAAAGGGAGAAACAGCTTTACTTGATTTCCCAGTATAATTTTGTAGAGAAAGGAGCTTATGAAATTTGTTTGTTTCAAGAGGGAGACCAAAAATAGGAATGGGGGATCTTCCCTTTGCAAAGTCCTCTTGAGACCAGTAAAAGTATACGGCCTACAGTTTTTGTGTTTGTATGTTCAACAGAATACGGAAAAATAGGAGATGTGCAGAAAAGAGACACAGGGATTATTTACAAGCTGAAGAAAATGTCTTGAGGTGAAAAGTCTGGGAGAGTTCACAGCCTTTACCTAAGTAGTTGTTATTATGATCAGCAGAAGAGGTTTATACTGAGTGATCTAAGTGATGACTGATACCAGTCTAGATTGTCTAGTGGTTTCTTTAAGGAAAAGATTAGTATTGGTCTTGGTTATCAGAAATGGCTCAACAGCTTCTCTTGGAAAGTCACACCTTTTCATATCTCTAGAGGAACACACAAAATCTCAAAAGATGCAGTAGTTCTTAGATCTTATGAAATATGAAGTAATAGTGACAAAATCATAGTACAAAAATGCTTTTAAAAACCTACAGTCCCCACTATGGATACTTGGGTATTATTTGAATACAAAAGAGTTACAGTAAATGGATAGCTTTGCTTTTCATTTTCGTTGAGGGACCTGAGGAATCTGATGATTTTTGAAAAATTATCTTTGTCCCTGAAAACTCTCCTCCTCTTACTAGTCTGGAGCTTAGATCTGAAATCTTCAGATCATCTGCTGTGTGAAAAAATAGGGAGCAAAGAAGTAAAAATAGCTGTTGGATGGAGAACAACCCTACAATTCCATGCCTTGCATTGCTCATTAACTGCCAATTTTCCACCAAACAATTCTATTATGAGAATTATCTTGGGTTTCTTAGAAGCTTACTTCCAAAACAAGGGGCTCAGAGCTGTGAAGTCTGTGATTCTAAGTGGTGTCTTCTCCTAGGGAAGAGGAGACTTTTTAAGTGGACATTAAGTACTGAGTTGTTTGTTTGGTGATATTTGTGTTTGTCTGTGTTGTTTTGTGTGTGTGTGTTTGGTTTTGGTTTTGTTTCCTGACAGATTTAATTGTTTCTCATTATTTTCTTGAAGAAATTAGTATATATTCTTGGCAGATGGAATAAAGCATCTGCACAAAGTATTGGTTAAGGAGGACACGTAAGCACCATCTGAAATATTTTCCTGGGTTTGAACCTTAACGCAGTGGTAATGTTCCTGCAGACTTTCATCCTGGTGAAAACTGAGAAGAGCATTAATGAGAAAACCCACCATTTTTGACCCTAAAGAAGGATGAGGTTTTTTCTCAATTTGGATGTCTCTGCACACCTACACATCACCTGGGTTGGGTACGTAGACACACTAGGCTGTATGACAGACATTTTTGTATGTTAAAGGCATCAGACAAGAGGAGTTCAGGTATTGCCTAGTCTGTGAGGGAAGATGTGTGCCTGTAGCTGGAAAAGCTACATTTGAGAGAGGAACCTTGATTCAAACCAGGAGACCTTAAAGGACAAATATGGATGCTTCAGAGCTGTGCACTGGAGTGCCAAGTCTCCAGTTTGTCTCAGGATTGTTTATAAGAACTTGTAAATGTGTGTTTGATTAAAAAATATTCTAAATGTAATGACCTTTACAGATTCTGGAACAGAAAGACTGCTTTTCTATCTCTCTCTCTCATATAAGTATACGTGTGCACATGTATAAATATATACACACACATACACATATGTCTGTGTATGACTTTACTGTTTCTATTTTGGCAGAACCTAAAGACCCCATCATATTAATCATGGTACAAATGCAGTATAAATATCTTATCTTAGTTGACTTGCAGTGAGTTAAGACTGGCTATTTAATATAGACTTATGGATCACAAAAGTATGTGATTATTTTTATACTTTTATAAGAAACAGAAATATTTACATTTTTAAAGTAAAATTCATAATTGCACCACCCTTTCAATTTTCCTACTTTAGCCCCAGGACTGGAATATAAACAGTGCCAGACATGCATTCCCATGAGTTTTTTATCGTTGTCTTTGGCACAATCTATTTTTATTCAATTCTATGGGAAATGCACACACTTTGTGCAGTTGCCAGAATATGATTTCCCAGTGCCTCCTATTTATTTCCAAGTGTGCTTTTTTCAGATTCATGTACTTTTGCAACAGCACTTTTTCATGTTTTGTCATGTTAAGTGATCCTTGCTCATACCGAACCCATTTTCTGAGGACAATGGTTACATTTGTGAAGCTGAAAGGACAGCCATGTGAATTAGTAAAAAGTGTCCCACACCAACAGTTTGGTTCTTATTCCTCTTTCAGAGTCTGCCATTATCCTGGGGTGCATAAAGAAGACTGTGCCCAGCAGCTCGAGGGAGGTTCTCCTCTCATTCTACTATGCCCTGGTGAGACCACATCTGGAGTATTATGTCCACCAGTTCAGGAGAGACAGGGAAATACTAGAGAGAGTCCAACAGCAAGCTATGAAGATGATCAAGGGACTGGAACGTCTCTCTTATGAGGAAAGACCTGGGGCTGTTTAGTCTGGAGAAGACTGAGAGGGGATCTTGTTAATATTTACAAATATCTGAAGAGTGGGCGTGAAGTAGAAGGGGCCAGTCTCTTCAGTGGTGCCCTGTGATAGGACAAGGGACAATGGTCACAAGCTGAAACAAAGGAAGTTTCACCTCAACATGAGGAAAACCTTCTTCACTGTGATGGTGACAGAGCCTGGAACAGGCTGCCCAGAGAGGTTGTAGAGTCTCCTCTAGAGACTCTCAAGTCCCACCTGGATCTGTTCCTGCATGGCCTGCCCTGGGTGTTCCTGAGCTGGCAGGGTGGTCGGACCTGATGATCTCCAGAGGTTCCTTCCAACCCCTACTACTCTGACGATTCTATGTTTCTTTAATTCTGTGTTTCTATGATTCTACCCATGCTCACTGCACATAAAGAGTGAGAGAATGTAGCCTTACCTGGAGCATAACACATATAGCCAGGATCTAGGGCCAGAGTACTCCCCTTGTCCTGTGGATTTCTCCATCATCCTTCTGCCATCTAGGTGATAGCACAGCTTCCTTATTCCATAGGTAGTCAGACTAGAAGTAGGTGGGTTTGGTAGCAGCTGACAAAGCACATGGACTGCTTGAGATGCAGGAAGGTGAGAAGATTCTTGTGTCTGAGAAACTCACGTGTCTTAAAACTGAGGTCCATTGCTGTGGCAATGATTCAGGAAGCAAAACTGCAAGGTTGCAAGTGATACACACTTTTTCCTTAGCAAGTCTCCTCAAAAGATACCGTTGTCTAGGCCTTTTAATTCACACAAGCACCAGGCAAAAAGTAGCTCTATCAAGGTCTGACAACCTCGTAGCCTTCCAAAATGATATAACTCATGAAAGAAAGGGGAGAACTATTTTCAAATCTGGCACCTATGGGCAGCCAGTTCTCCATGACGTAGCATGAAAGTGGAACCACTCAAACTGGAAATGTCTAGAGGACCCTCCCAGGCCAGGTCCTTCCACAGAATTCGTTGCACCAAAAGTATCTTTCTCTGAAAAGCCAATAACTCCCACCAATGAAAGGCACACTGCTGTCCTTCCAGGCAGCCTTCAAAATACCTGTTTTCAAAGATGGTCTATCAAGTCAATTGACCAAGAGAAATCTAATTTAGGCATGCACTGCAGAATGCTTCCTTCCTCACAAAACAAAGACAGAAGGAAAGGAATCAGAAGGAAAAAATCAGGATAATCAAGAGCTGCAAGGGCTGTAGGCTTGTCCCTGGTAACATCTCTGGCCCATCAGATATTTCTAAGTTTTGGGCTCTGAACATCTCAAAGGATGGTGTCTATTAAGAAACTTCATTCTAAGAATACAACAAGCATTTCTTTACAGGCTTTGTATAGATTGAAATGAGCAATCGGCTAAGGCGTCCTAGGACCTCTGAGCTCAAATGAGTCTGTGCAGGCAGCACAGCTTTGAATAGTCTGTATGGAACTGCATGCTTCTCAAAATCATATCCTCTCCTTCTCCTGAGTGCACGTTTTTGCAAGATCTAAATTTCTCCTGGTAGCCTCACTCTAAAGGGTTGTAGGAAAGGCCACTGTGGTAGAAACACTAGTAGAGACTTTAAAACATGGCCTGTCTGCCATTTCCATGTGAAAGAAAGGGGGGTGAAATTCCCCTGGAACAGTCACTTTGAAAGATAAGAATCACTCATGGAGCATCTGTCTTTGATGCTCTGCAATAATTATATGCTTATATTGATGTTCTCTTTCTGAAGGTGATGAAGAAGGAATGAAGCAGGAGTGCAGGCACAGAAGTACGGGGACCTTTGGGTGAGAAAATTCCTCATGACCAACCATAACCCTGTCAGGACCAGTCATTTCTCAAAGTATGTCCTCAGCTTTTTACCCTTCTCAAAAATGTCAAGGTGCAGCTCTAAAGACTGCAACATGGATGCTTCACAGATTCCCTGAAGAGGAATAGAAGAGGACGATGCACACAGTGGATATCCTGCTTTACTAACATTAGGCACACAGATTGTCCTGTGGGAGCTCACAGAAAGATCCAACTGGTGTTGCTCTTACTATAGAAAAGGGTAATGATTCTGGAGAGCATAAAGAGATTTATTCTCTGTGTGTGATCAGTGCCACACTGCTGCCTTGGCCAACTTCCAAGGTGATACTCACCAGGCTGAGATCTTTTCCTTAATCCAGAAAGTGCTAACCTAGTTTTATGATCCTCTCCATGGAATCAGTTTCACATGGATTAAGATACATGGAGAAGCTCTGTCATGACTGCAGCTGGGGTGGGAGGGAAGGGAGGCGGTCTGAGATTGAACTGATCTCCGTGCCTGTCTTGGGAAGGTCCAGATCAGGCACATCTGCAAATCTGGAGTCTGCTCCTAGAAATGAGACAGCTCTCTGTGAATATCC
Organism: Ceryle rudis; assembly: GCA_033439905.1. Classification (NCBI taxonomy): domain Eukaryota; kingdom Metazoa; phylum Chordata; class Aves; order Coraciiformes; family Cerylidae; genus Ceryle; species Ceryle rudis. The sequence goes on from JAAGNO010011936.1 coordinate 10,405, forward strand.
ACTATTTCTCGCCTCTCTTTCCTGCCCTTTCAATACATAAGCAGAGAAGGAAGTACCATGACAGACCAGGAGGAACAGATGACTCCTTGAAATCCTTTCCTCCACCTGCACCTCTGTGTGTTGTTACATATCAGGTGTGGGCAGCACTGTTCCCTGCTCAACATCAGCCCAGCTGGATAGAAAGACAGAAGGAAAGGAATGGGGAAGGGGAGCAGACCAGGGCTGGCAGAGAGCAGCTGCCTGCTGTCTCTCCTAGGTATAAAAGGCATTGCATCCTGACAGGGGCTATCCTGGAGCACTGCAACTAGTCATGTCCTGGGCTCTAATATGCCCAGTTGCAAAATAAGTTTGGTTTTCTTAGCAACTGAGATTTTTCTGTGTTTGAACACCAAAGTAAGAGCAGTGAACTTTGGGCAGTGGAGTTGTTCTCAGCGAAAGACGTCAAGCAAGGGCAGTGCAGCGCTGCAGGCTTCTGCCTTCCCTGGCAGCTCTCCCTTTGTGAGGGGAAGCTTTGGTACAGAGCTGGGCACACTTCTTTCTGCCATGGAAATGGCACAACACTTCCAAATGATGGAGGGTATTGTGGGCCCAGTATTGACTGTATTGTAGTAAACCTGATTTGCATTCACAGAAAACTGTGGGCTTTGGTTATGGCTACATTTTATAAGCAATGAAAACCTTTCATGTCCTGTCAGTGTTTCAGTGCATCATGTGCACAACTGATAAAGAGCTCGCTGAAGTTTCTTGAAAGCTGCTGCCCACTACAGAAGATGCTGGGGTCAGGTTCTGCCAGATTCATATTACTTTCTCCTCTGAAATAGTAACTTAATTAGAGGTGAAAAAAAGGACAACATCTCCTAGTCTTTAAAGTACAGAGAAAAATCACAAAATCACAGAGCAGCTGAAGCTGTAAGGGATCCCTGGAGTTCATCTGGATTGTTTATTTCAGGTTCTGCCTGTTGCTTCTTGCCCTGTCACTGGGCATCAGTGAACAGTCTGGTATCATCTCCAGTCTGAGCAGTCCCGTCTCCCTCAGCCTCTCCTTGCATGCCAGATGCTACAAGCCCTTAATCAATGACAGTGGCCCTTGACTGGACTCACTGTGGTATCTCCATGTCTTTCTTGTACCAGGGAGCCCCAGTGCAAGTACTGGAAGGCCTTTCATCTTGTCAAGGTGCCACCGAATGACACAGCTATATGGTGTATCCAACACTTCTCCAAGTTTTGTATCTTCTGCAGACTTGCTGAGGGTACGCTCAGTTCCACCATCCACGTCATTAACATAGATGCACCCTAGTACAGGGTGACCCCTGTGGTACATCACTAGTGTCTGGCCTTCATATTTTCATTATAGGTAAGTACAGCTTAACATCTACCAAAATTGGTTTAAGGAGCAGGTAAGGATTTTGTGCCTCAAAGGGTTTAATTTCTTATTGTAAATATATGGAAATGTAAGAAGAGTTCTTCTAAATGCTTATCAAAGAGCATACTTTATTTGAGACAGACAATAAGTGCTAGAATTTATTTTGAAATATCTACTACTAAAATATCTATTGTTTTAAAATATCTAGTACTTAGTAAAGCATCAAACATTATTTAATTTTAAGTATGTGCAGCATTTAAGATTTTAACTTTTAAAACATGTAGATATTTTTAAATTACTCCATTGTGTAAACAAGTCCTTGCTTAAAAGTCTCATGTCTTGAAAAAAAATCAACATAATTTAATTGATGGCTTTTATTTTCTTTTTGTGTCTCAACCATTGGCATTCCTCAGTTTAGATGTCAACATTTCTATGCCTGGAAGCTGGAAAATAAAAATAGTTACACTCTAAAAAGGGGCAATGCTGAGGGTGAAAGGTCTTGATCTTGCAAGTTCTTGCTCATATGAAAACTCAGTGGGACTACTTGGGTGAGGAGGAATTACTCACCCAGCAGAAATTGCAAAATGAAGCTGAGCTTCTCTACTAAAATGGTAATAACTCAAACATGGAAAAGATTATTCACTCTCTGGTGAAATAGGACGAGCAGGAGTGTACAAGTCTGTGATTTTCAAAGTAGTGACCACAGCTGAAACCCACTGGAAATTTGTTTTGAAAACAGACGAGGACCTTCTGCTAAGTGTTTAGACTGCAATGATGTCTTAACAATTAGGGTTTTTTTAAGAGTTTTTATATTTAATATAGACGAGCTACAGTGGTTGCAGGCCTGTTTGGAAGCCAAGTTTGTATTTATGTCTATATTAACAATGCCTTGAGCTAGACAGAAAGCTTGAAAAGTATGTATTAACATAAATAAAAATCAGTGCATTTTTGGAATTGCTTCGTATTGTGGCCTTAAAAAGAGTTTTCTTGGCACAGTGAGGTGACCTTATCCTTGAAAAAAAAGTATTATATGGCAGAAATATCTTTATTTCCTGACACAGTAGGACAAAAAAGCCACTTTTATGCCAAGAAATCCAGCTTGTACATATGAAATCTAAAGAGAATGAACACATCATGACACCACAATACTGATTGTCTGACTCTTGAGATAAGGGTGAGTGCCTAATAGCTGTTTTCCAGACAAGGAGCACTCAGCTAAGAACCAGAGTACGCGTCAAAGAGGTTTTAAAAGGGAACATTACTCACAGCTCAACAGTGATTAAAGAATACTGGAATAGGCCACAGCACTCTATCCTTTCTTTCACTACTCCAAGTGAAGAGAGGAAAAAAAACCCTTCCAAACTCATAGATCTTCTCTTCTCTGGCCCTTTTCTACCTGAAGCATCAGGTTCTCTGGTTCTGAGCATCTCTATGCTGATCTTCAACTTCACTTTGCTAGAAGATGCAGTGCCTCACTTCCAGGATTCAGGGACAGTCCAGTTGGTGTGATCAGACCCTGCATGAGAACTCTGGCCAGTTTCAAAGCCATTTGTAGCAAAAGGCATTTATCACAGAGGAAGGTCCATAATTCTGAATCCTTCAAAACATCATAGCTGATATAAGTGTAACTAGTAGTTCTTATTCTGCAAAATGGCATCTAAACTTGAATTCCTGGTCCCTTTGCCCTTTGCTTCTTTTGTGACATTTCAGATTTTCCCTCTGAAAGATGATGATCCCATAAATAATTAAATAACTTCCTAACTTGCTGCTTATCTGTTATTTATGACAGATACTACCCAGCTGTAGGTTGGAAACAAGAAAAAAAAAATCTCTAGTGCAAAACTCTTTCTTTGTTTAGCACATGTTGGTAGTTCCTTCATGGAGAAGATAATGGACAAAAAGAAAAAAATCATTTCTAATGTTCCAGTGCACTTGATTCTCATTTTCCTCAATGCTTTCGACTGGAAAAAAAATGTGTCTTTGAACATAACTAGCATAACTCCTTACATGGGAAACTCTATAATAGGGTCTTTCCCTCATGTATGTATTGACCTACTTCTAGTTGATGATTTCCTTCCTCACTTCTGAACATTTTTGTTGTGTTTGTAATAACAGAGCAGTTACCTTCTTCTGTTGTTCTAGGTCATGATCTTGTAAGTAGACATGTGCCTATGGACCTTTGTGCCTGATCAGCTTTCACTACTGGATGAAAATAAAATATTTTATTTCTTAGAAGTATTTTTGTAAATAATCTGTTTCCAGACTGCAACTAATTAGTTTACTTGGAAAGATCAGGGGTCCTGAAAAAATGGAAATGTCATGTTTTTGTGTTAAAATCTGTTTGTGGACCTTATTGATGACTAAGCTACTAAAAACTGGGCCGCTCTGTTGCAGTTTATGAGGATATAATCCCTCAGAAGAGATTAACAAAGGAGTTGGGGTATTTATCTCCAGGAATAGCTCATTTTGTGAGCAAAGTAAACCCATATATTACATTAAATAGTTATTTCACATTTTATTGTTTATTTGCAGGGTTGCTCTTTAAAGGATAAGTCAATTCCCTCTCAAATACAGCTCATTTCTCTGTGACCCACTCTGACAACTGTGATGACATTTGTCACAGGGCTCAGTACATACCAATTTAAATCTTAAAAGTAGCTGATGGTGGAGCAGTCTCATTTGTGGGCTTAGGACCTTAAAATATGGTGTGAAGAATCACTAGATTACTCCCAGTGGTTTTTAAATGATTATTTTTTAACTCTGCACTTCAGTGAGTTCTCTTACAAGAGTGACTCTTACCTGGGAAAAAAAGATGTTGCCCTGAAATGTCCTAATTATCCTCCATGTTACAAGTATGATAACATGGCGATGTGGGAATACATCAGTGCAACAGGCCGGCAGTGGGCTGTTTGCCATTCTGGGGTGAATTGTTTCTGGCTCGGTACCATATGCCTGATGGTGGCATGTGTCTTCTCAGGAAGGACAAATTGCTCTCCTTCATGTTTGGCAAGCTCCCCCTGGCATGGCAAAGAGGCCTATATTTACTACTGGTACTGTTTAGCCAACAAGCTGGAAAAATTGTCATGATGATGCGACTAGAGATTTACTGAGGCTGTTTTCCAAGATCTGAAGAAGACATGATTGAAGTGAGCTTTCCATTTCCAGCTCTGAATCTTCTTGTTCCTATTTTCTCTGGGTATAGTACATCCTGCTCCCAAACCCACACTCGTGGTGTTTCAGCTTAAACTAGAGCTCACTTATTGTGATTTGGCATTGGTGGGATTTCTACAAAGCTGGCTATTTTGATATACAGCTTGGTACCCAAAACTCTGCTCTCCTTGTTCTGTTGAACCCTGGCTGCAGCTGCCTCCTCTCTGGCTACCCTGGTGACATGGTGCTGTCCTGGCTACCTAAAGCACTGCTCCCACTTGTACTGACAGCAGAGATCCATAGAGCAGCAGCAACTGTTCTCATCCAAACCCTCTTTGCCTGTCATCATCTGCAATGGGCACATGGCCTATGTTCAATTCAAAAAGCTCCTGAGATCAAAGGCAATATGAGCCCTGACACCCACCGTGGGAATTTCACCTCCTCTGTTCTTTTCACTTGTGAAACAGCAACATCAGAAACCTCCCAAGGTAACAGAGCAATGATTATCTTATTTATCTTATTTCTACCCCAAATTGACCACAAGGACATCCGCTGTTCAGCAAGAGCATCTGAGGCTCCTTCTCCCAGAAGGCCATGCCTATAGGAATAATGGTCTTGGTTATCCACTGTTTGTATTTGTTACATTTTCAAATGGAAATTTACTCCATACTTAAGCTTTGCATATATAGCAGCTAGCGAGAGTGTGAAGGAAGTTACCTCTTGATGAAAAAAAAGACAAATATCCCAATGTAAACATGTTTCTATTGCCTTTATTTAGGCTATGTGAAAGAATGGAGAACCATATGGTATGAGCTAAACTAAACAGGATTTTTGTTAAAAAACTTTTCAAACACACACTCTGCTTATAACAGCCCTGCTAAAGGCACAGAGAAAAAGGTTGAGGGCTCTAATTTCCTCTTCCCTGCTTAAAAAATCCATATGTCTATTTGCTTGTGTCACATTCTTCTGTGTGCCACACTTTCTCATAAGCAAAGGAATTTTGGAGTGTTCTTTCTACCTTTCTACTTTCTACCTTTCAGGGGGTATTAACATTGTCAAAATGTACCCTAATCCTTTGCTTGTGTGTTTAAATCTTCTCTACCATATGAAGCAAGTGCTGGTTTTGGTTCTTGTAGGTATAGCCAAAACATGAAAAATCATCTGTGCTTGTGATGGCTATATTGCAGCTTTCTCTTTTAGATGGTAAGCAGGAGTTTCCCAGGACTTGCTAATACTGCATTTCTTCTTCATTTGCTGTTTGAGTATGGCTGGCAGCATATTGCACAACTGAGAGCATGGAGTTTTCTTGTCCCTTCAGTGTGCATTAAAAATTATGTCCTCCGCTAATTGAATTACTGTGAGGACAGATCTTCTTAGGCTTCTTGTCACAATACTGACATTTCTTGTTGAATTTTTAAGTGATTTGACACTTTTTTAGCATGGTACAATTTCTAGCTTGTATTCCAGTGAACAAATGTTGATTAATAACTCTTGGCATTAGAAAAAAACTCACAGATTTTGCTTATTTTCAGTAATTCAGTAAACTGAGGGAAGATCTTGACAACCTTAATTTGCTTTGATTAGTAGCTCTTTGACTATTTTTGTATCTTTCTCAGCTTTCTGTCCATTGGGCCAGAAATAATATGAAGAGCAGGTTGTGCATGTCTGAAACATCCATCCTGTACAGATCTGTTAAATCCTTCAGATATTTGTTGTTGACTATTATTGAATCAATTCACTGCAGATCCCTTATCTAGCAAACACTGCCACATGGTGACTCACGGGTATGAACATTCTCCAAGGCATAAATCATGTCTACTCCACTTATCTGCCAGGAAGGTATTTGCTTGCATCTTCAAACAGAGCCCTTTTTCCGTGAATAAAGTGGCATTAAGAAAAGTGGAAACCACAAACCAGTTGTTGGAAGGTAGGCACTCAAGAATAAGCTCATACATGCTCTTACTTTTACAGGAATGGTTCTGTTTTCCTTACAGACTTCTTGGTCAGTATTAAGGAAAAGATGCTTTTATTTGGGGAAAACAGTAAAGAAATTAAGCTACAGCCAAGAGGTTTCAGCCCAGCTCTCAGCTTTCAGCACCTTGATGTCATTTTAACTGAAAGCAGACTCTAGCAAGAACTTGTCCTATAGCACCTCCACTGCCAGCTGTCCCTTCTTCAAGGGCCTTTTTAATCAAGAAAGCCACTGAGCACAGATGAATTCCTAGACTGGATCCTGCTGCAAATTTTGAGACTAGTGGCAGATAGCACCTTACTTGCACTTACTCAGTTCAGCAAGTTACTATGTGTTAACATTTAGGTGTTGGTAAAAGTGCTAGAAGAGCATTTTGCAGGTTAGTTTCTTGATCAGGCAGCCACGGCTTGAGTGATGCCAATGTGCAGGGACTGGATTCTTGATTCTTCCACTGGGCTTGGAGCTAAAATTTGGCTACCTACACTCACCTGTTCCATGCTTTAGCTTGGTACAAGGCTTTATAAACCATAGGTTTTAGAAAACAATACACAGCAAGTTAAGAAGAACCATCGTGCTCCAGCAATTTGTAGTTAAAAATTTAGTTAAACAGGATACATAGATGTCAAAAAGTCTTGAAGAATGAAGTTTCTTGCATTGTACACCTCTCCCCTCACAACCTGGGAGCTTTGTAGGGCTCTGTCACAGCCTGATTTGCTGTATTGTCAGCTTCCATGTTGTTTCATTGAGTTTGGAAAATTACCATAGGAATCACCTAGCAGCAGGTAATGGTTTCCTCCGAGTTAAGAAAGAGCAGGTGCCAACTCCTGCTGTGTTCTGTTGGATGCATCAGGCATTGCTGTCAAGGTCCGTGAGTTCCGGTTCTGGTGTTTCGAACGGCGGAAACCATCTCTGGTTTTGATCATTTTTGCTGGGGAAGTACACAGCCCGTATTTCCCTCTGTGTACCATTCTGAGGTGTGTCCTGGGTATCTCTTTCAGAGACACTGAGGTATTTTAGTTACAATGACTGGGTACTCTTTCCACAGTCCATACTCTAGAGTTAACTTTGTTTCTGCCTTTCAGAAGTCTGGTAGCCAAGAATACTTTGTCATTCTACAAGATAACCAGATTTCCTAAATTCTCCTAAAGTACTGCTTGTCCTAAAAGATTAATTGCCTCATTGATCTCAATTTATCTTAATTTCTAGTAGGCACTGAGCAGTTTGAGGACATTACCTGTTTGTGTGCCTCCACATGGTGGGGTTTTTTTCAGCCTTCTAGCATGGTATTTTTTCCTATGGACTTCTATATGTTTTCATGCCATGCTTTTATGTCCTTTAAATCATGCCCTTTGTGGGCTGCTAAAATTTCTGACATCTACAAATATTTCCTTTCCCTGTTTGAACACAAACGTTGCAATATGGATGTTTGTGTCCTTGTCTGCACTCATGTAGCTTCTCCCTGTAACAGTGCTGTCTCACTGGTGCCAGCACATTGTCTTACTTCTAGTGCTGTTTAAATTGTGTTTCAAAGGTTGTGGTACTGTTGAAGTTTTTGGGAGGTCTTGCTGTGAACTATGTGATACCTGCTGTACTTAAACAAATCCTGGCAGGTTCCCATCTGTACTTTGGTTTCAACATCTTTTTGACTAAATGGTGCTTTTAATTGCTTTCCTGTGATTCGGGTTATATTCTCTTGATCTTGTAAATAACACTAATAGATATTTCTTGTGCTTTACCTTCAATGCGTTGCAAATAAGAATATTGTAATAAAAAATATACATGGAAGAGTCCTTATCATAATAAGACTCTTCCTTGTATCTTTTTTATTGGCCTAACTCTTGTGAAGATGATACTAAAGGGTACTCTCTGAAGCACTGCTTTATGAGGAGTACTGAAAGTATTTAACTTGCTTCTCAGCAGTTCCAGTTGCTGATGCCACCAGCTAGGTTGATCACAGTTTCGGATAGGATGCATACATGCTACCATCTGGGTTAACGAGACTGTGATGGCCCCACACAATTGCTGGTTTTGAGTCTTAGTCATCCTGGAGAAGGGCTGTATTTCTGTTACTACTGTACTAACTGCATTAAGATTTCTCCACTTTTCCAGTCAAATGTGTATTCATTATAAAGTTCCTTTACCACCTTGACCCCATTGATAATAGTGATCAGGGGAATAAATAAATATTGACAACAGCAATCAGGGGAGTGACTACAGAGCATTAAGCTTGGGACAGCTTGGTCTTACGGTGCTTTGCACCTTGGAGCAGCTTGAAGGTTATATGCATAGCGTTTCCTGATTTATTTTGCTGTTAAATCCCTTTTCTAAAGAGATTCACAGAGAGGAGAATTTTTAGCACGTTTCTCCCAGTGTAGGTGTTGACAACGTCTCTAGTTACCTGCATTTTTGAGAGTTGGTTCCTTTCCTAACATTCAGCTGTGCATTTCCTGGCTATAAGAAGTGGACAGTCTATTCTGGTTTTAGATTTTGAGGTCCAAGCAACAGCAAGCAAATAGAACTGAGGAATAGGGGCAAATATCCTAAGCAGCACCAAGGAATTATCATTCACATTATGGCTTTACCTACCAATGAGGAAAAAAAAAAAAAGGTAAGTTTAAGTTTATATTTTAGAAACTGTATTTATTCTCATTGAATAGTCCTGATAACATCAAAGGACTGTGAGGATAAGTTTTGCATTAACTAGACAACTTTGCATAGATTTTTTTCCCAGAATATATGTGGGTGGCTGATGTCATAAAAATATTCCTTCGCATACAGATCTCTGCAGCTCATTTAAATCTTTATTGGGAAACTTGAGATAGATGAAGAACACTTTACTTTTTTTGGGGTGTTCATTGTTCTTTTCCTGGATGCACTTTGTAGGCCTGGTATAGAAAAGGAATATGGGGCCCTTTGGGAAAGCAGTTCAACAGATAATTAAGAGAGAGCAGGGAATCAGTGGTGATGGGCTTCTTGGAGGTGCAATGGAGGGTTAGAGGGGACACCACTGGAGCAGTCATGAAGAGATGTGTAATTATGTGCACATCCACAACTGGCTTTTCAAAGTCAACTGTGTGTACACATGGGGACAGAGGAAGAGAAGGGAGTTTAAAAAGGCAACACTAATTTACTTGATGAGTTAGGGGTTTAATCTCCAATTTGGGGTGAGGGTCTTGTGTTTCAGCCCTCTTGAAGACAGTTGGTTCCTTTCTTCTGGTGCTAATAACATTGTGAAAACAGTTCTCTTGCTCTTTTGTTTAAATCCTAATGCTCTACATTGTTGTCTGTGTTTAGATGGCTTATTGGAATACAGAACTCCAGAAGACAGGGTAAACTGAACTAGCTTTTATCTAAGGATAAATAAAGATTTATAAGCACACACACTAATCTCTGAAGAGCTCATGTTATCATTTACAGAAGAAAATAGGGGGAGAATAAGAAAAGAAGAATGGTGGGAATAAATGGGAATAAATCAGACTTTAGGAAAAAGTCTTCCAAGAGATGCAGTCCTCAAATCCTTGAGAGGGACACTTGACTAACAGAGAGTTAATGAATTAGAGTTGTGCACAGCAGTTACGTGAAGTCTGTGAAAGGCTCATTTTAGCAATGTACCTTATCTGCTGAGGTCTAAACCCTGCTGGTGGTGTTTGCTGTGCACTCAGAGCCCTTGAGGGGGGTGAGTGGTGCCATTCCCTCCTCAGATGGAGGGTCGAGGGTCTACCTTTCTTTTTTCAGAAAAGCTGAGTAATGGGAAGAGAATCTGTCCTCAAATGGCTTTTGGTCTGGCCCTGAGTGCAACACGCTTACCCCTTGCCTCAAAGGCAAGGCCAAAGTTTGGCCTCAAAGGCCAAAACATACAGCTCATCCTGGGTCTTAAACCCTGACTTGTACACCCATTTTTGCCAGAGCTGTGTCACTGGGTCTCCATTGACT
>JAAGNO010011936.1:20922-49545 GCA_033439905.1 Ceryle rudis
TTCTTTTTTCAGAAAAGCTGAGTAATGGGAAGAGAATCTGTCCTCAAATGGCTTTTGGTCTGGCCCTGAGTGCAACATGCTTACCCCTTGCCTCAAAGGCCAAAACACACAGCTCATCCTGGGTCTTAAACCCTGACTTGTACACCCATTTTTGCCAGAGCTGTGTCACTGGGTCTCCATTGACTTGGGAAAGGTGCAGCTGCACCCAATAGCCACCTAATCCCCGTGAAGGTGGTGTCAGTCTCCACAGGACCTTCAAGACTCGGGTCTTGTTAGAAGCCACTTTTTCTCCTCACTTTGGTGTGCTGTTGCAATGACAGAGTCTCAAAGATGGTCCTCTGAAAAATGAACGTTTAGCTATTTAGCATCTCCCTAGAATGCATGGTCTGTGGTGGCACAAAGAATAATTGCCTGTCTTTGCATGAGGCATCACCTTAAATTGGAGGGTCCCTGCCTAGAGTGCTTCAGTTTCAGACTGCTTTAAAATTACTGAGAACTCTGGGTATTTTTCTCTCCAGGCAGGCAAAATTACTGTTTTATAAGGTTTGGAAAATACATCATATTCTGTGGGAAAGAGCAGGTTTGTAAAAGAGAGATGCTGTCATGAACTTTATCAAAATGAAGGATAACTTTGGCTGGAGGGAGAGCATTTCCTGAGACCTGTTTATCTCACCAAGATTCTTTTGTTCTGAGACATTTGACAGCTGAGTAGAAGAGCTGCCATCCTGCATCAGAGCCAGAGTCTGCCCGGGCCAATGTCCTGTCCCTGACAGAGGCAAGCTCCAAATGCTTCAGAGAAAAAAACATTTCCATTATGATGGGAAATAACTTCCCCGTGTGATGAGTTTAATACCAACCCCAGACAGTTGCTGGTTGATATGGGGAAGAAGCACAAAACTGTTTCTTTGCATTTATTTTTCCATCTCAGGTAATTTAATGGTAAATATATTGAGCAAAGTTTAGCTCTGGCTGTATCTTGTATTGTTAATGATCTCTTCATTGTGGCAGCAGATGCTGCGAGTTTTACAGTCATAGCCCTCATAACCTTTTGCAGCATAATTAGTCTCGATAAAGGAAGATATATTCAAAGGCAAAGGAGGTTCTGGTACAAAGTCTGAGCTGTAGTTTTAAAACTGTTTTGTACTATGGACCATTAACATTTCCTTTGCTTTCCCCTTTCAGGGACCTTGACTGGTTATTCTTCACTACATTAGATTTGACCTTCCTTTGAGTATCTACTCAATGTTTATTTTCTCAAGAAATGTTGCTATCTACAGATTATTATTTTCCACTTCTTTTCATGCACTTAGTAAATGAATTGGTGGTAAACTGACCATAAACACTACAGCTTTGAGAGCACGACCAGCACTTGCAAACTGTGACTCCTAAAGAGTTTGCACTGAAGCGTGGGATGTGCTCATACTTAGCCAGATATAGCACTTCTGCCATACGCAGGTCTCTTTTGTTAGCTAAAATTAACTGGCATGTGTTTCTGGCACTGTGCTGCTGCTGTTTCCAAAGTGACAGCTTCTTCTTTTGCATCCCCAGGAGATCACCTGAGAAATGGTACATTTTTTTCTAGACACTGCCTACTTGCCTTCCCTAGCCTGTGGAGGGCTCTTGCCATGTTAAATGCGGCTATGCACCATCTGAAACAACAAAAAACATACCCTGGGTTAGGAAGGAAAGAGTTTTTCTTGTCAAGTGCCCACTTGCTCATTATCAACAGGCAAGACACCAGCCTCTTTCTTACTGAGTATGGGAGACCCACGATGCTCAAAAAGCCAGGAAAAAACATGTCCTTCTGACCATCTCCCTCTATCATACTAGAACAGGTCACCAATGCTTCTTTTCTCCAATGACATAATGATGTAGGAACCTTACAAGGTTATAACCATGTCATTTGTATCTTTGATTAGTCCTTATTAATAAGGGTTTAACTGCAAACTGCTGTCTCTTCTCCAGCATGAACCTTATTTTCTGTAAACATGTCACAAAGTTTAAAAATATATTAGTACTTTTTTCTGGACAATTCTGCTTCCTAAAAGTGAAGTGGGGTGAGAATGGCAGGAACTTCTCCTGGCAGACTTCTGTTCAGGAGAATAGGTGATCTCTGTAGTGCTCTTTCCAACATATATTGTGTAAGCTGCAATTAGAAGATTCATAAAAGCACATCGGTGTTCTTCAGATACTTCAGTGTTGCTGGGATACTCAAAGGGTCCACCAGACCTTGCAGGTGGTTTGGTATCCCAGATTTTACTTTTAATGATTTCTTACTTTCAAGACTAATTCACACAAATTGTGTTAGAAACGCATCAGCACAGAGTTTGTCATCTACATAATCATTGGGACTACTCATGCAGATTTGCAGAATGCTGCTAGTAGACAGTAAAAAAGGTTTGTAATGAAAAAAACCCTAACAGACATATAATTTCCCCTGACATTTTTCTCAAGTCAAGTTGTTTGTATCTGTATTTCTGTATTGGTCACATCTTAGAGGAAACTGCTAAATTTGTGTTAAATAAGTCTAAATATTCTGCTAATGATAGATTACATACATACGTGTTAGAGAACAAGTGCAACCAGTGTATGCAGTGAAGTTCTAAATACAATCATGCTGTACACCTTAGCTCCCTTTCAACTTCTCTTCTGTCCTGATACATGGTTATACTGGAGCCTTGGGGACACACTCATTGCTAACCAACTTCTCCATGATCTTGCTGGAGCCAAGGTATATGTCAGTCACAACCAAGCCTGAGGCTCTGACTCTAAGAATAGATTCAAATTTCCACTGTTAGGTGCAGCAGTAATGTGAATTTAGACTACCAAGAAAATACAATACCTCATAAAGTAGCCATTATAAATAATTTTTAAAAAATCATCTTAAGGCTAACAGGAGGCAACTGAAACATAATCAGAAAATTTAGTAATTTTGTCTCTTAGATCCTCTCAAAAATGTGGTTAGTGACTAAATTACTTTTCCTGTTTTATAGTCCTTATAAACCAGCTGTTATGAAGAGCTGGTGCCTTTACATACTGGAAGACATTAGGCCCAAACTCAGGAAATCGTGTTTCAGCTTCCTGCTCCGGCAGTGGCAGCTGTGCTAAAGCTCCAGCTTTCAAGGCCTTGGGTACATAACCACTGCAGAAAGCAACAGCTGTATTCTGCCCTGGGATGGGCTGACATCTACTCATGCCCACCCCTGCACATGAAAAGCAATTCCATTCTTCCACTTTGAAGCTGGACTGCCTCAAAGCACATCTCTGCCTTGTTTTGCCTTGAGTCTGGGCTTGCCAGAAAACAGTCAGTTGTGGGTGGAGGTTTCCAGAGGCACATGAAAGCCAACGGATAATCAGCTGTATGAATGCACAGCTATTTATAAAAGTGCTGGTAAGCTGCCTAATAGCTTGTTCTGTAGGTAAAAAGGAGATTTGGCAGCTACTTTTGACCTCCCAGAAGTCCATCTGGCAAACACCCAATGACCAGCGCAGAGGAGGTGTTCAAAGGAAAACACAAGGCAGTTTAGCACTGCCCAGGCGGCCCAACCGTAGGCTTCACGGGCAAGGAAAGCCATGAAAAAGTCTGCTCATTAGCTGAGCGAGCACAGAGGTGTTTCAGGTGTCTACAACAACCACAGTATACAATTCAATCTAGCACACTGTAAACTGCCAATATAAATCATCAGTTTAAGTTTAGTGCAGGACTAAACTGCTTTCCTCTGGGTACAGATCTCTTTTAGATCTTTTCTGAGAATGGAGGCTGCTTCCAGAGTGTTGTTTCTCTTCAAGTTGTGAATTTATTTCCCCATGCTGGAGTTAAATTTAGCAGTAAGTAGTTTACTTACTTTTTAAAACTAGGAACTTTGAAAAATCTTCCCATTTTTCTTTCTAGAACAAACCAGGAATTAATTAAGTGCTCTTAGAAAGTGGAAATATTATATTCACAATTTACAATTATAATAATTGCAATTCTAATACAAAATACTATTAAAATTTTTGACATTTGACATCATATGGACTTATTAATATGGAACTAAAACAATTCTTCCGAGTGGGACTTTGAATATGATTTTGTTACTGAGATTATAGAGTCTTTAAGTAACTGGATAAAAAATACTTACATGTATTTTGGGCTAAGTTACTTATTCATGAACGATAATCAACTGAATTGAACATGTCAATTTATTTCAGGTCTATAAAATACAAATCTAAAAATATAATTTTACAGACAATATTCACCATTTACTTGATCTTTTAGTATGGTCTTAAGCCTAACTTGCACAGAATAATAATGTAACAGAACAACAAAATATTCTACATTTTAACCTTTTCGATTTCCTTAACTAGAGCCTACCATATACATCAAAAATAGCTGTGCACAGTAACCAATTAAACATCTACATTTCAAGAACAGACTGGCTGTATCTCATAACTGAGACACCAATTACAGTACATTTATTAAAAATCCTTCAAGAATACACTCAGTAGTAACAGTGGTAGCAGTAGTTAAAATCTTAATAGTTCTGTGAAATGATCAAAGCAAATGATAACAGAATTAAAAAATTCAGTTAATCATTTATAGGTAATGTAAAACCCATGTAACACTACAATGAAAGAAGAAATTACACGGGTACAAGTGCAAAAAAGCAATACTGTAAGCCATCTTCTCTCTTTGGTAAAAATCAATTAGCAGGAAGTATACCATAATAATTCAAGTCAAACACTAACTCACGGGGTTTTTTTTTCTCCTTTCCTACCATAGGCAGAATGGATGATCTGCAGGCATCCTACAGTAGAGAAGTTTAAATCCTACTTAACACTGACCATCTTTTCCTCGTTTAAATATTGAAATTAAAGATAAGATAGGGATTCTTTTTCTTTCATAAATAGCTTTTCAGTAGTATAGTCTCTCAGGGAATTAAAGAATAAATAGCAAAATATACACAATTTCAAAGATTACATTTAATTCCTTCTAGGTATATCCTCAAAATATATCACCAAAGAATAAATAACTTTGGACTTCTCAAATATTTGGTAAAATGTCAATTACTCTTAGATAAGGAGTTTTCTCTGAGGAATAAGGAAGTACCTTTGCTTTTTCTACAATTTTACTACTATACAGGTGGAATTTTAGTAACTTTATGAAGTAAGAATATAATCTGTAATATAATATGGACGTTCCCCATTAAAAAGTACAGTAAAATACCTTTCAAAATTAAACATTCAGAATTTCAGAGTCAAACCTGAGGAACTTCCAGATAACTATGAAGCTCACCGGGCAGGACAGTCAAACTCCGTTGATTATGTCAGGAGGATACAATAACAGCAAGTAGTTTCCTCTAGTGGTCAAGGCAAAGCTGTTTTCTACTGACAACATATTAAAAATATGAAAAGGACAAAGTGTTGAGGAAGGGACAAAAGAGAAGGATATGGGTGAAGAACACTTGAGCTCAAGCCATCCTGGGAAAGGAGTTGCCTGCAGGGATTTCAATATAACCACAGATTTTAAACACATTCTTCTGCTTCTGAAGGGCTTGACCTGCATAAATAATTACGGTACTGTATAGCGTATTTCTATTTGAATTTGCAGGTTATCATCTTACTCATGCTCCTCCTTCATATTTATCTGAAATCATTACTAAAGAAACCAAGAAAAATGCAGGCCACATCAGCAAAGCAACTAGTTAAAAGAATCCAGCAACTTGAATTGTCATTAGACATAAAAAAAAAAATCTTAACTGAAAGAAGATCTTGAAGATCTTCTGGAGGGGCAAAGCAAAAGTCCTTGCCTTTTTAGAAGATCTATTTAAGCTGCCAGCAAAGTAAAGGCAATTTTGACTGCTGACTTTTTTCAGAATTCACAAACATAAAGATTCACTAACCTCCTATTCACACCCACAGTTAATTTACATAAAATATTAAGCAGAATGCTTTTCTACTCCTTGTTTGATTCCAAGCACAAGATGTAAAAACCAGTTAAATTGCACAGTCCAGCCCTTATCTCTGCAAACCTCTATCTGATCAAGAAAATGCTTTTTGGCATTTTCTTCACTTTCTCCTACTGTCAGTGCATCCCGGATATATTCAATATCCTCTTTGCTGGTTAATTGGGGCATTCCAGTCATTAGCATCATGGAGAACAGGATGATCAGCAGGTTTGTGTGATGTCGAAGAGCTAAATAAGCCTTCACACATACGTCCTACAAGAGAAAAGAATTTTTTGTTTATTGCTAAGGTAAACTGATAGGAATGGTGTAGGAATTTCACAGGACTCTCATCAACCAACACTATTCAATCCCTCGAGCACGTCAGAGGAGATCCAGCAGAGACATTCACCTGAGCAGGAACATGAAGCAAATGTCTGCATCCATCACTTGGTATTACTTCATTCATCACCACACCTTGGGGCAACAAGTACTCTTCTGGTGTATAAGCTAAAGGCTCTTTTTAATAATATTGTATTTATTACTATGGCATAAAACCTTAGCTTCACCAAAATTTCAAATTAATTTCCCTGTCATATTATCTCTTTCTGTGGCTGTTAAAAGAGACAGCAATAATTCATTGTCTTCCTTTCCAACTGGTATATTCTGATTTAAAGACCATGCCTGGCAAGTTATACTGAATAAAGCAGCACCTCCAGGGGACTGTTCTTCATTTTATATATATGTCTATTAACTTTGCAGAGGTGACAGCTTATTTAATGGAGAAGATTTTTCAGGCTTTGTGTTCTGAGAAATTTTTCCAGCTGACAGCTCCAGTTTTCAGGCACACTGCCTTGCTGTAGGAGGTTTATGTTTATGTACTGTCATACTGGATTCCATAGATTATTTTTTTTTTTATTAGCTCTTTAACTTGCATATATAAGTAATTTGTGCTTAACAATATAACCTTCAGAAGAATGAAATTCCTGCAGCTTGGAGAAACATGCAATGCTTTCTAAAAGGATATTTAATGCCAAGTGACTAATACATAAACTGAAATGATTATTTCTTATATTAAATTTATTACTCATTTACTTTTAGAAATAACATCTTAAGGAAGATAATGCAGTGAAGGAATCAATCATATATTAGAAAGTTAAACTGGGCCTGCAATGCAGTAATATAAAAAGATGAAAAATATTTCCAAGGAGGTTGTTGCTATTAAAATCCAAGCTGAAGCAATGATAATTTTCACCTAATTAAATATTCAATTTAACCTTTCCACAAATGTATATGAATTTAATTTTAAAGAATTCCTAAGATATACAAATATTTTAACATAAAGTTCCACCAAATCTCATCTGCTTGAGCACTGTTTATTTTTTACAAGATTTAGGTAAAAAGCACAAAAATAATCTTGACATCACTGATCTTATCAGCAACACCAGGCCAACCAGTCAGACAGGTGAGGAAGATACTAAGGAAGGGAAGATGATATGTTTGATATGTTGAAGATGTGTCTGTAGGGTTTATTTCTTCCTACTGCCTGGGCCCTTAAATCTTTCACTTGGTTTCCAAATAAATTCTGTCCTAAAATAAGATTATACTTTTGAAGTCTAATGTTAGGTTAGCTCTAGCAAAGCAGAAGATAAATTGCAGTGCTCAAAGCAGAATTTACAACAGAAAATACCATCATCTTATCACTGGGATTCGTTTCTCTTCATGACACCAGGGGAAAACTAAAAAAAAAAAAAAAGAAATTCTACTTATGTATTACCAACTTCAAACAGGGAAATCTTGTCACAAGAATTAGCGTGTGTTTTGTTTCCCTTGAAAGAGATGAAAGTACTTTATAGTTATATCAAAGAAGGTTTTACATTTCTCTATGGATGATGCATCTCACTACTGCGGGTGTCTGAGAGAGAAAAACAATTATGCAGTCAAGAACCTGGCATCACTGCATCTCAAAGGCAGTCCTTACAGATTCTTAAAATCTTCTGAATTCCTGTGTCTGTCTGTTAAAGTTACTTACTCAGACAGGAACTGAATGGAGTTTTGAGTTAACATCTTCCAAGAAAACTAATGTTTACACTTCCGAGAGAGGTAAAAAGAACCAAAAATAGCACATATGTATTTGTCAAGGCTGTGTAGATGTTTAACATGGGATTAAGAAGAAAGCTGCTAACTAAACTAAAGCCATAGGCAAAATGAGAGGACCTGAGGAGAAACCAAAATCCTGTTGTCCGATACAGAATAAAGAATAATTATTTTGAGAGCTTCAAACTGTCCTAAGTAGTAGTATCCTAAAGATTGGGCATTTTTATAATATAAAGTATCCAAATTCCCCCACAGCACAACCCACTCTGCTCTTCAATCTTCTGAGCTACAAGCCCCCTTCAAGACACCTACACTGTGACAAAGCTAGTCCTTGTCCAAAGCAAAGACTCAAAAATCTCACCTGGTTCATCAGTTATTTTAAGAGATCTGGGAGGAAGGATGACAATTGATTTGTTATTTGCTGGACAATCATGTGTATGTTCAAAGGAACATATTCACTAGCCAACAATAAGAACATAAATTAGGTATTCAGGTTAGAAAACCAGACTCCTTGCCAGGTTAGAGATTTTTCATCCACAGGGAATCCAGAACATCTAAGCTAGGCTTTTGCTTTGACTCACACTCTGGAGGAGACTTTTTCTTGTGGTATTATAGGGAACTTGCTCTCTAAATCAGGCACTTATTTAAAGTCCTTAAAGATGAGCACAGGAATAACACCCCAGACATCCATTTAATTCTGCTCAGCCACGCTCTCAGCCATTTCATTAAACATACTACAGAATTTTGCTTTGCACCTTCTTCATGCAGGTCCTACACAAGCTTGAAAAACAACTGTTTCAGAGGGGCTCAATTTCAAATAGAAGCTGCAATAGAATAGATTTTTAACATGATTCTTTTCTTTCAGAGCGTTAAGCCCATCCACTTCACAAAAACAGAACAATGTAGTTTAAGGTCACTGCAGATTTCTCCTCAGATGCAGTAGTCAGGGCCCCAGAACACGAGGGCAGAAACAGGAGGGAGCAACACTGGCAAAGCCAGCTGAGAAATGCCTTGCACCTGCTTGTACTACAAAGAAGGTGTTGCTTGGTGCTATGAGTCTCCTCTAATTGCACAAATACTGAAGCCCTCTACAACATATTTTCAATCAAGGCAGGAAACAAAGCAAAGGCTGCCTATCTGGTCCACTGCTAACTGAAGCTCTTCATTGTGGCTTTGTGGATGTTTGAGTTCTAGTTCCCATAATCCTACAGATAATTTTTTCTCTTAGTTGGTCTTAAAATATCCCAGAATTGCATTATGATTTAAGAAATTTTATTAATGTAATACCCGGGAGCCTAGACTTTTGAAAACTAAGGCACTAATGTTCATTTAAGAGGGTAAAAAACATTGCTTAATTGATTTGCAAATAGATATTCACTCTTTACCTGAAATTTGTGGAAATGGAGACTTGTCTTCTTTCCAGAAGTCCCCATGACAAACAGAAAATCTGGAGTCAGCACAAAAGGAACCCTCTCCTTATTAATTCCAAGGAAGCTTTTATAATTCCCAAGAATATGGCCAAAATCAATATGGAAAAGGTTACCTTGATAAAGAGAAGAAGTCACAGTTATGCTCAAATACAATAATCTGCCAAGAATGCTTACTTGTACTCACAGTAATTCCAAAGCCTGGTTTTTTGGGTATATATGATCACTCTCTCACTCAAATGAAAAGACTATTTTCTTTTTTTTTTTTTTTAATATGTAATTCTGTCCTTTTGGCAAAATTACTTTTTATTTAACCTTGGCAGATGTTAAAAACCTGGTAGAACTGCTGTATTTTCTAAACATTGCTCATAGCTTTTCAAAAATCAACCAAGGAAAGCTTGTGCCTCACATTTATAACAATCAGCTCCCAGCACATCACAACATGGAAAAGGCTTGTGGATTATGTTTTAAATGCTATCCAGCCCCTTGGCTAATATCATTCACTAGAACATGCTTCTTACTCACAGACTTGCATTGCTAATTTCTAGACCACCAGAGTAAGTTTGCATTGTCAGTCTTTGGATAACTTTGAGATTGTAGCAGGGCATCACTTCCCAGGAAAGTGATGAAAACCTCCCCTTGTAAGGATAACTACACCTACAGGACTCGAGTGTGCTGCTGCTCTTCAGATTACTTTATTACTTTCACTGGCAGACAAGGTGTAAGGATAAAAGAGCATGGTTACTTAAAAACATATCTTTGCAATAATGGTCCAGGTATAAAAAAAGATAAAACATCAAAAAATGTAAGATGATACTTAACAGTGATCTGCAGGTGGAACATCCTCAAATGTTGCAGCATTTCAGCCAGTTTTCAAGTCCTCCCAACCTATCAAATCTGACACTCTCTGCGGCGTCTCAGACAGACATCCTTCCGGCTTACGTTGCTCAAGTCGGCTTCCATTTAAAGGCAAACCTGCTCCTGACCACAACCGAATAATCTTTCTCTCTCTATCTCCCTTTCTTCTGACCTGTCCCTCATTTTCTGCCAACAGGCACCAACATTGTATTATATTATATTTATTATATTATATTAAACATTCCAATTAAAGTATTTCTTTGTCTTCTTTTCCTCAAGGACATCTGGTGAACTTTTTTACTGGAGTCTTCAATTAGCTCATTTCTGCCTTCAGGGTACTACTTCTCTCTAGCCTTTAACTGGTATAACTTAAACTATAATATGATTAATATTAAATATACAGCCTTCCAACTAAGCCTGAAACTATTTTCTGTCTCTTAGCATTATGTAAAGACGAAATATGAAGCAAGAGGATCATGAAAATGGAAGTGAATTTCTTAGACCAAACAAAACTTGTCCATATCTACTGCTTATTCTGGGGTCATTTCTGGGGCTTCCACAGATAAGTAAAATCAGGGATGAAGCAGTGTGAAGCTACAGAAATAATTCCCAAAGTCTGTAATACAAAAAAACCTGCAGCTCTTTCAGGGGGATTGCAAGCACCCCACAGAATTCAGTAGCAAAACCAATACATTCCATGTACACTTATTTTCTAGGGTTTTCTAGAAAGGTATATAAAGCAATTATGTTCCTCACAAGTGAAAATAGGCCAGTAACATCTGAATTTGACACAGATAGTTTCACTGAACACCATCAGAACCACATCCACACTTCAGACAAGTGAACAGTTGTCTGCTTTTTAAATTTTTTTTTGTGTAGACACTAAAAAAAATTAGTTTTACATTCCTCATTACTTAGTCTGTAACAAACTTGTCCTTGGATAGGAACTATTAATGATAAATGTCTAGAGCTTATATGAAGGCCAAAAGGGGTCATGATACATTTCAATGTTGCAAGAGGACCCGAACTTGTAAGCAGTGCTTGCAGAACTGGATTGTGTTTGTTCATTCACTGTTAAATGTGTTATTTATTAAAGTGAAAGGTAAATGTAGTAAAGCATAGACAGTCCCCACTTCTATGAAATACTCAAAAACTAACTCACCTGTTTCTGTAATCATGATGTTGTCATTGTGCCGGTCTCCTATTCCAAGCACAAATGTTGCCACACAGTATCCAGCACAAGAATAAACAAATCTTTCCACAGCTGCCTGAAACTAAAAATAAATTTTAGAGATGTTAAATGGTTCAATGGTAAAAACTAAATTCAGACATTCTCGAAGTCACATGCCTTTCTGTTGACATGTATCTATCAGCAGTTAAACAGTCATAAAATCCCCATTTGCACAGCAGAGATTAAGATCACAGCCGCGCGTTGCACTCACTGTACTGTGCGAGCAGGCTCTGTCCCTTAGCACAAATCAAATAAGCATATAGTTGTCCAAGCTTTCTGAGAAAAAGAGATGTCGGAAGACTCTAGTAGGTCAATGGACCTACCTAAGCAAAAGAGTTGTGAGTACCCAAACCTGTATTTAAATCCTCTAAAACTACACAGCCTTTCAGCATTCTTAGATGTACTTTCAATATGCTCCTCATGCATCTCTTCTAAATACCACAGATAAAGGAGTAATTTCTAAAGCATCTTGTTTCTCTGAAGCTCAGCTGCCAGCTGGATGCTAAAGGCTCTTTCACAGACACCCGCGGCTGCGTACAGGGAAAGTGAATGGATTTTTCAAACTCACTGAGTAACGCAAACACAACCGTATGGGCTCTGTGCTCCTAAACTAGTAGGGTGCATTTGGAAATCCTATTTAAAAAAATCAAAGAATTCACCTTCTCTTCAATCATGCATCTTTCCTTGAGCCACTGGTTTAGTATTTCATCCTTAAATGCACCAGTATTGCCAACTGTACTCTGCTGAATTTTGGCAATTGTTGTAGCATCTTTCACAATTTCGATCATTCCTAGAGTAAACAAAGAAGAAGTTAGAAGAAGTTATTATGGATATATATCAAAGCATATTAAAAATATGCAAAAATAAATGCAAAACTGTGTTTTTCAAATCAACTGCAGAAATTCATAGCTGGTGAGCAGAAATTTATTTTACAAGCAACAGTGGTTCGTGTTCATTCCCAGCTGAAACCAGCCAGAGCTCGTAACTAGCCTGGCATCCTAAACTCCCCCATGAGAATGTAAAAACTTTTAAAATGGAAAGAATTCCATGATGAGTGGGGACATTCTGCCTAAGGCTTTTCCCAAGAAGAGGGAAATCCTCTTTCCCGATGCCCTGCAGAAGCCCAGGTACCATTCACATTCCCACCAGCTTCTCTCCAGCTTCACAAATTTGAGGGACTGAAAAGAAGCTGCAGGGTTGCAGCAGCTTAGGGATGCAAGTGTTGCCAGAGCTGGGGCAAAGGAACGAAACTGGTGCTCATGACATAAATCCAATTTAAGCTTAAGTGTGCATATGCACAGAAAGGTTTGGAAATACCAGTACACAGTGAGGTATAGCAGTGAGATTGCTGGTGGAAAGCTCTGGCCATTGAGGCCTAGAGGTCTGCCCCTAAACTGAACAGATCCTTGCAAAGGCAAATCAGCACATCACAGCAGTACGGTGCAGAAACAAAGCCTTGTGCTGTTCACACTAACATGGCATGCAATGAAAGGGAACCTAGAGAGAAAAGCAGAAACAGAGGCTGCAACACAACTCTGCACGGTAACCAAGACCAGGAAACGCAGCCTGCCCTCATACTGAGCATGCCTGTATGGGAGAAGGTCAGGTTTTAATTGAACTTATTTGGTAACTGGAAATACTGTATCTTCCTCTGGTTCAAGTTCAACACTGTCTTCTAGGTAAAAGCCTGGCTTCATCTCCAGCTCCAAGATAAGCAAGCAAACAAAAATACCCCTTTCTCCCAAAGTGCTTCCAAGCAGTTTCTGACTCGGTTTCAGGTTGACTCTCCCTCTAAAATGGATGAATTTCTATCTATTCACAGTCTCACCCTTTTGCAGTTACTGAATTATGTGCAAATTTTTCAGTAACAGAGTAACAATACAGTAGTATCTTCCTGCCTCTGCCTTCCATACATGGCTGAATTCATGGCTTAATACCTGAAGGTACTTCTTCTGTCTTAACAACAGCCTGGATTTGTCTGTAATAAAACTATTGTGGAAATAGGACCTCCAAAACCTACTGCCAACACCACTAAATTAAAATGCTCTGCATTTTTGTCTGTGCTTGTCAAGCTGTTGTTTTCCTCCTGGGATTGAGCTCCAGATCACATTCCAACTGTTGAAAAGGCTTCCCCTGCCTGTGCTCACGAATCTCCCTCTACTGGCCAACACCTCCTTGATTCCAAGGGAGCAGAGATGTTGCAAGAAACATCTTCTGCCCCCCCCCTGAATTTAAACCTTCTCACAGCACAGCTATATTGATTAGCAGTGGAAAAAGTCCCCAGATTTTAAAGCAACTGTTAATAAAAACCCTTCATTGATCATTCTCCACTGCACTTCCAAAAGCATGGTAGTGCAGAATGCTGTGTAGCTTATTCTGCCTAAGTAAATACTTTAAAGGTATCCCGGTAAAAAAAATTATCTCCTGAAATAGTATAGCTCTACTGGCAAAACCTTGTAAATACAGACACGCCTCTTGGTAAGTACAGTTAGTCCTAGAGAGAGCGGCAGTAACTGGGATAGAGGATCTCAGCTGGAGTGTATTCAACTGGGATGAAGTGCAGCAGTAAATGCACTATCCTATGTGTTTCTGGGGATCTGCAGTACTAATGCAGGTGACTCATATTAAGTGTCAGCTTGAACTTCTTAAATTTGGCAGTGATGCAGCATAGTAAGTAGTGATAATTGTCCCACAGAGCCAAGAACAGATGGCCATGGAAAAGGGAGAGGGAATAGGGTATGATGTTTTACCAGTGTACGCAGAAGAGAAAGTCTCTCCTACAGAGGTCTATTTGGCAGCAGCAATGGAGAGGATGGATGCTTTTAAAACTGCAAACTGCATTAAAGGCAGATGTCTTCAACAGACTAAGGAAGGGGATGCCAGCCCCAGGTGTAAGACACCTGGCTATTTCCTTGTGCTCCGTGCAGAATGGGGTACTGTCCTTATGTCAACACACGAAAACTGCCCCAAATTCCATAGAAATACTATGAGTGAGGGAAGAAGACGCTTGGAAGAAGAACATATATGAATATTGTGAAAGAACATTTGCACTCTTTGGTTTTGTTCCGAACAAGCACAAGCTGTACATGAAAGTGTCCCACATTGGGTATTACTAATTTAGGATGCAGGTATTCTCGGCAAACAGAACAGGAGTCTTTACATGATTAACCATGTCCCTACTGTGGTGCTTATATCTCCATCACACGTGCAGGAAAATAAATTATTATTTCCTTGCAATAGAAGAACGGGGAGTCAATTAAGAATTCATGACAGGGTAGTGAAGTCTGTAACTTGAATTCAAGAATGGCAGAATTCTGCCAGATCACTGGCAGAGTTCCTCCACCTTCCTCCATTACTTCAATGTATTTTATCGTCTTAAGGTGATTTTAAAGAAAATGAAATTAAATCCTAAAAATCTCTCTAAAAAATTAGGGGTTTTTATAACACACCTAAAGGAGAGGAAAAACCCCAACCTTCCTTATGTTTACAGTTAGTATTTTGAATATATAGCATTTCATTTCCTTTATTATTAGAATTCTATCAACACAATTTATTCAATTTTAAAACACTTATATTAGGAGAAAGGAAACTCCTTTTTGTCACACTACCAAGTATTTCATTAGTGAGTTTGGACTTTCTTCATTGCCGAGAAATCTTGGAAGTCAAAAGAAATTATGATAAAAATTTTATGTGGCAATGGATTTTAGAGAGAAAGTGCATTATAGTCATATATTAAAAAGAGTTCTTCATTTTACTGTGACTCAGTTCATTATTGTTTGATCCATAAAGCAAAATACATTGCTGAAAAAGAAAAGAATTAAAAAGATGGATATCATGGGAGACACACAGCAATATTTATATTTTATCAATCCATGCAGTTACTATCATACTGTCAGCTACAACAATGACATGAATTAAAAAACTTGCTAATTTTTATATATGTTCAAGCTTTAAGTAAACAGCAGAGCTGTACTTGCTAATCTGTCTCATTGACACACTGTTTATACCAGCCTAAGTATTTTTTTCAGCACAGTAGCTTCATTTGGGCATGGCCAATTTTTCTACACTGCAGAGGCTTTCCTTCCATCACTCCTTCAAGAACTGCTCAGCAAAACTGACTCTACAGTCAATTCTGTACTTTCTGGCTGCTAGGGAACTGTGCAATGTGGATGTGCTAGGGTATATAATATATGTAAATCTGACCACAAAGAGTCAGTTTGGAGCCACCAGGATATATAAATTATACACCAGTTCGGCATTTCTGGATGTAACTGGACTCTTCCAGAGACGATCAGGTTGCTCTATGCACCATCACACAGGTCTCCACAAGCTCTGTAAGCAACTACTCGAATTTTCCCACCATGGTTTTTAGAAAATACATCATCTGTGCTGTGGGAACTAATGGTCCCTGAAAAACACTGCCTGAGCATCCGACTGAGTAATGCTGTTGCTTCTACGTAGTACAGGACATGAAGCTTTAGGTCAGGAAAAAAACATAAATGCTTTGCTGTTTAACTATTTTCTCTATTTTATTCTTACCAACACATTAAAACACAACTTGAGTAAGTCACTCACTTTTTCATACCAAATACTGTTACCGAAGAGCAATACTGCAGCAGGATTCAAACGGTTGGACTTGCCAAGGAATCACAAGTCAGTTAAGCTACAGCAGCAGTTGAAGGACACTCATCTAAAGGGCAGGAACAATTTCTAATATGCAACTGAATACTGCTCACAGGAAGTGTAATAAACTATTTATCTTAGGACCACAGTGCATACAATAATAGCTCTCCTACATACAACTATGTACTGTAATACTATATACTATACTATATGTAACTATGGTATTTTGAATTTCTAATCACAGCAAGTGTGATCACATACCTATTTTGTTCCCTGTAGAAATGCAACCATATGGTAATAAACACAGGTCCAAGGATTCTGCTTCCCAAATGGATTCCATAATTCGAAGAATCTAGTAAAAACAAATGTATATGCTAAGTTATTTCAAAATGTTTGGACATTACTTATTACTTGCACAAATAACACTACCCAGACTTCTGAGATGGAGCTAAACTTACTTGTCTATTTTACAGATTAAGATATAAATACAGGAAGTGTACAGCAATTCAAGATTATTGGTTACAGAACCAGGGTTTTATTTCCTCATCTGTCCTGTGCCCAGGCAACCTCTACTGCTTTATAAAATATTAATAAATACACTGTATGGTTTCTACATGAGCTGAGATTAAATACATTAGCAAGTATGTCCATTTTTTCCCATAAATATCCCCAAAACTGCTAATGAGCCAGTTTGTCAGAACAATCACTGAAATATTACTAGAACAGTACTACCTACTGATTTGTCATTTGTAACTTCACCCATTGCATAAATAAATGATAAAAATGGTTCATCAGAAAAACAGACCATATTACAATAAATAAGATTTCTTCTCTAGAACACCAAAATGAGAAGTATGTATGGTACATGGCAGGAGAAAGTAGGGTAATAGTATGCACTGGGGCTGGCTGGGATAAAGTTAACTTTCTTCAGAGCAGCCTGTATGGCGCTGTGGTTTAGGTTAGTGACCAAAGTAATGCTGGTAACACACTGATGAACAGTGTTTGCAGAGTGTCAAGGCTGCCTCTGTTTCTCACTGCCCCAGTGTGAATAGACATGGGGTGCACAAGAGGTTGGGAGGAGACACAGATGACCCAAATCAGCCAAAGAATTATTCCATGCTGAACAATGTCATACTCAGCAATAGAAGAGACAGGAAGGGGGTTAGGTAGGTTAACCATTTTTTGGGCAGGAACTTGCTGGGCACTGGTCTACCCATGGGATGTGGTGAGTGACTGCCTTTGCACCACTTGTTTTGTTTTCATTCTCTTTTTCCACTTCTCCTTTGCTTATTAAACACTTTTTATCTTGAGCCACAAGTTTTCTTGCTTTTACTCTTCCTTTCCTGTTTCCCCATCTCACCAGGGTTAACCCACAACACAGTAACAAAAAAACTGTAGTACAAGATAGAAGATCCAGTTTTGTTGTCAGCCTTGACATACACAGTTTAAAAACCAAAAGGCAACCTTATATTTCATATGAACGGTAAAGATAAGGTATACACACTTCTAAAAAGTAAAACAATTTAAAAATAACTTTAAATATTCACATTATTCATTTTATACATTTCAGCTATCATACCTGTAAAATCAGCATATCCTGACGGAGGTCATCTCCATGTTTGAAGATTATGCCTATGGTTTCATTTGATAGAGCTGTTGGATCCGCACATTTAAACTCAAGCCAGAGGGGCTTCTTCTTAGATGCCATTACTTTACATTTTTCTATCTATGAAAGACATGTTTATTGCCAGCCATTGTATTCCAACATCAACACAACTAACCTTTTCACACACCAGCTACAGAGCCGTTTTCCAACTTCCACTCAGTTATACCACAAGAAACACACTGAAAGCACACGTAAGGAATGGTATTCAAATGCCATATAAAGCTTTGCTGAACCTGCACAACTTTTAACATGTCCGTGATAAAGCAAAAACATGCTTTGACTCTGAAACTGGATTAACTTGTAAATCTGCTTCAGACAGAAACCTCACCTTTTAAACCAGGAATAAGAGATTCTGACAAAACTGGCAAGTAATGGACCTTCACAACAGCACTCTAACAGGTGCTTTGCAAAACTGGAGCATAATCATTGCTCAATGCAATTTACCACAACATTCACCCTCGTGACTTCTAGCAGCATCTGTTATTCCAGATTACTTGATTCAATTCCCTTAGCAAATCAAATTCATGTTGTGAAACTAATTTAACATAATCTTTCATAAAATAAGAAAAATAATTCCCTATTTGTTTTATTACATTTTTAAGCTTGAGAAATTCAGCACTGAAACTTATGAAATTGCATTATTTCAAATGTTTTCTCAACTATTTATGTCTAATACAACTATAGTATGTAATACTTTCTATTCTGGAATTCCTGGTTCATTGTTGAACATTACTATGTACAATAAAGCTATCTAAAACAACACAAGAGATTGCACATTAGTGTTTGAGTGCTGACAGTATTCACGACATTACAGAAGAGTATTTCATAGACTGAGGTTCTGAGCTTGTAGTTTAAAACAAAACAGTCTGTACCACCCTTATTTTTAAAAAGGAAAGAGGTTGTTAAATCTTTGAACTCATCAAACACTGACCAAATCAAACACTGATTTTGTTGACGCTGGTCAAATTTCAGGGTTTGAAGATTATGGACAGCACTTTCTAGAATGAAGATTAAATGAAAACTTAACAGTAAAGTTCGTTACATCAAATGTTTTTGTTCATAAAGTTTAGGAAAAATAAAAGGCCCTAACACATCTATTTTCAGACATAGCTACCTTCCCTTGTAAATCTAGTGCTTCCTTCATCTAGGAAGGTCCTGGTAGGGTGCACATTTCCTAAGTGAAGGCAAACTAGAAAATCTAGAAAGATCTTTTATTTTATTTTGAAATCCACATTTTGTCATGCAGTCAGCAATTTTTGTACACAAAAGACTAAAGGGAGAGAAAAACAAACAATAAAATAGTATTTAAGAAGCCACAAATTCTGTATTTCTGAGTAGACAATATCTGAATTGACTTCCTGACAATACCTCAGTCATGCCTAACTGGGAGGTGTTTAACTCTCTCAGCTTGAAGATAGACTAGCTTATAGCCTGTCAATCAAGGCATATGTTTATTCAACAGGAACACGGCCAGATCTAGACAACCACTATCAGTTAACCAAATGAGTACCCTACTATTTGGCAATTCCTTAGGTTGGATGGCTTGTCTGTTCTACTAAGACAAAAAACAAGGGCTTCTTTATTTGTAGCCTCCTTGCTGCACATCAAGTAAAACCAAGGACCTTCAGCTGTGCTTCTTTACCCAAACCTCACATTGCATAGTAGATGCATGAGCCAATTCCCTTTCACTACACATCCACCAATGTATTAATCTTGCATTTAACTGAGTCGACATAAGCCACTGCAATCTCACCACAAAACTGTAGGCAGCAACACAGAAAATCCTGAGTGTCTTTTAATATATTTCTAAAATTATCTTAATGTATTTTCTAATAAAAGCAATAAAAGCAACACAAAAGCAACACAGAGACACTGAAAAATCAGAAACAGCTAAGGTAGACATTTTTGTTAGTAAGATGAAGGTCTGGACCTAAACCTTAATGCAGATGTGAATCAGGGTGAGACAGAGAAAGTAACCGGAGGAGCAGAAACTGAATATCCCAAAGCCCCTAAAGTCAGATAAAACAGTTTTATACAGGTATTTAATGTAAAAAAAAAAAAAAAAAAAAAAAAAAAAAGTCAGTTACCTAGTCAACTACTGGATCAAACTAATGGAAAAACTGTAATTGGCATTTAATGACTAGGATTTTATGAGCTACTGGTTTTTTTTTTAGTCCATGGCGGCATGTCATTATATTTAGAAAAGCGCTAATAGCTTTGGGAACAAAAACTTTGTGAGTCTATGAAATGCCACTGTTCTCACAGTGAAATAAGACCTTTAGACATACTAGCAAGAAATCTTACCAAATGACACACACTTGCAAATTGGAGATTTTTTTCTAAAAGGATTTGTAGGAACTCAGAATATACTTACCACTAGGGCACCTGCTCTTAGCCCAGGATCATATGGAACTCTAAAACTTCCTGGAAGTTTGCTGTTCTGCAGTTTTTCAAGCTTTTGCCTCAGCTGTGCAATAACTGCAATTATAAGAAAACACAATGAAATCAAAAGCTGTAAGGCAAAGAAGTTATAGGTAATCAAACTTGTTAAGCATGATGATATAGCTAAAAACCTCTTTTGTTTAGCTACTTTTAAAATTGCTTTCTTCAAGGATCCCCTGATTTGAGGAATGGAGCAAGACTCTTTAACATTCACTATTAATGGTCAGGGCTGCTTTCAATACCTAAAGGTAAAGTCTTCAAGCACCTCACAAGTCCTGTGCGCTCTACAATGTGTCAGAAGCAATGCAGCATGCATGGTGTTCTGAATCACAGAATCACTGGAGTTGCACAGGACCTCCAGAGATGATCTAATCCAACCTGCCCACCAAAGCAGGATTGCCTACAGCACATTACACAGGATTGCATCCAGATGGGTTTTGAATATCTTCAGAGATGGAGACTCCACAACCTTCCTGGGCAGCCTCTTCAGGCTTTTGTTACCCTCACGGTAAAGAAGTTTTTCCTCATATTTAGATGAAACCTCCTGTGTTCCAGCTTGTGCCCATTGCCCCTTGTCCTGTCACTGGGAACCACTCAAAAGAGTCCACCTCCACCCTCCTTGCACCCACCCTTTAAGGGTAAGGTCTCCTTCTCAGTCTTCTCCAGACTAAATAGTCTTTCCTTCTATGAGAGATGCTCTAGTTTCTCAATCATCTTCATTGTCCTCTGCTGGACTCTCTCCAGTAATTCCCTGTCTCTCTTGAACTGGGGAGACCAGAACTGGACACAGTATTCCAGATGTGGCCTCACCAGGGCAGAGTAGAGGCAGAGGATGACCTCCCTTGACCTACTGGCTACACTCTTCTTAATGCATGCCAGGATACCACTGGCCTTCTTGGCTGCAAGGGCACATTTCTGGCTTACAGTTGAACCTCATTAAGTTCCACTCTCCTCAGGCACACACTCCAGCCTGTCCAGGTCATGTTGGATGGCAGCAAAGCCCTCTGGTGTGACAACTCAGGAGATTACACTATAATGAAACCTTTCATTTAAGAACAAGCTAAACACAGCACATCACACCAAAAAATATTTTGCCTTTCTAACTGCCAAGGAAATGTTGAACTCCGTACCCCAAAGGCTCAGGAGGAGGCATTTAAAACCACCTCATGTTCCAGTATTATTTTGACCTACCTCGTTGCTCTTGCAGACAGAGTTGTGGCTTTTGAATTCTTGGAGTCAATTATACCACAGTTATAAGGACGCCAACTATAGAGATACTGATTTTTTTATCCTCTTAAAACTAGGTTCATAGTGCAGCCTTGTTAATCTCACATTCCCCTAAGTAGCAAATTTGCTGTATATTTATAAGAACAAGAATTTTAATGTTCATATATAAACTGAATCTTTTAATTAATAAGAATTCAAGCTTCTGAATCTTCAGCTCAGAACAGTATGCATTATCCCACATATGATGCAGTCATTCATCTGAGCTATCAGGTGTTAGCAGCATAAGCAATACACTGGGTTATTACCCTTCGCTAGGACAAATACCTGAATGCTCCTCTAAAAGAAACTGCAGCTACACAGCAGAGGCTGCATATACATGTTCATGAAATTTTGGAGATAAAAATTGAAGAGCAAAAAAAAAATGTTATGAGACAGCTAGACACAAATCTGGATACTTAATATACAAAATAATGCAATTGTAGAATGGTTTGGGTTGGAAAGGACCTTTAAAGGTCATCTAGCCCAACCCCCTTGCCATGAGCAGGGACATTTTTAACTAGATGAGGCTGCTCAGAGCCCTGTTAAACCTGACCTTGAACGTTTCCAGGGATGGGGCATCTACCAGCTCTCTGGATAACCTGTGCAAGTGTCTCACCACCCTCATTGTAAAAAATATCTTCCTTAAACCTAGTCTGAATCTACCCCTTGTCCTGTCACAACAGACAGTGCAAAAAGACTGTCCCCATCTTTCTTATAGGTGTCCTTTAAGTACTGGAAGGCTGCAATAAGGTCTCCCCTGAGCTTTCTCTTCTCCAGGCTGAACAACCTCAACTCTCTCAGCCTTTCCTCATAGGAGAGGTTCTCCAGCCCCCTGATCACCTCTTCTGGACCTGCTCCAATATGTCCATGTCTTTCCTGTGCTGAGGATTCTAGAGCTGGACACAGTACTCCAAGGCAGGGGTCTCAGCAGAGTGGAGAAGAAGCACAGGGCCACCTCTCTCAATCTGCTGGCCACACTTCTCTTGATGCAGCCCAGGATGCTATATGGTTGCTGTACTGCTATATGGTTGGCTTTCTGGGCTGTAAATGTACACTGCTGGCTCTTGTCCAGAAGACATTTCAAAAGCTGCTATCAAATTAAGAAAGTCAAGCCAAAGAATTACCTGAGAACTCACAGAACATAAATGTTACGCTTATCCTAAAGGCTTTTAAAAAAAAAAATTACCTCGCAGTGCCAGGTGACCAATGTGGTATCTCCTCTGATTTAAAAAAAAAGTAAACCTGACAGTAAGATACAGGAGCTAATAAGTGAAGTTTACAATTAAGACACTTAAAAAAAAAAAAAAAACAACTAACAAAACGAAACAAGAAACCACTAAATTATAGTAATTGAGTCATGAAACAGCTTTCTAAAATGTAACTACTGATTCCCTAGACAAATCTAGCTTGATTTCAGTAAATGTCCTCATTGTAATGTAATGTAATTTGAAAATTGTATGCCAACGAGTTGAGGCTAGTAAAGATCAGGAATTAGCTGATTTTAAAGCGCAAGTGAAGGCACTTGCTAAAAAAAATTTCAAGTTGATCTGGCTCAAGATCAAAGTGCTATGCATTTTAAGAGAAGAAACAGCTGCATAGACACATTCTTGGGAGACAAATCATCTAATAGAGTGATGATGAAAGCAGATAATCCTATGCAAGCTGTAATATTATGATCTTAAGATTTTAAAAAATTATTTATTATTACTTGCAACATTCTAATATAAGCAAAGAGTTTACATGAAAAGTTGAAAGAACAGTTTGACAGCATGATTGCTACCGGTCGAGTATGGACCTAACACAAAGGAATTTATTCTTAAAAAAAAATCCACAAATACTGGAGGAAGAAAAATATTTGCAAGAATTAGATGAGGCTGCATGACAGAATGAAATGAAACAGTCCAAAACATTCAGACTGAAAATATAAAAAAATATGAACATTAGAAATGATGGGGCAAAAAAAGGAAGCAATAAACAAAAGAAGAAATTTGAGGACATGCATTTTTTAAAATGTAAGAATTTAGCAGGTGCCTGTATGAAAAATCATATCCTCAATAATCTGAGAATAAATTAAATTCAATACAGCATTAGTGGGCCATTCCACAGTTTCAGGAAGCCTTATTCAGTGAAAATGTCAATTACATAAGTCATCTTTCAATGTTCTGCTGTACGTTACATACAAAGATTTTTTAACGTCAAAATGTGGTGGGTGTTAATGTGATTGCTTTCTCTTGAAACTTTTCTTCTTTGCCCATATATCCTTAAAGATAACGTATTATGGAAACCACTGCTGTTACAGACATGTACACCTGCAAGGCTGTAAAGTGTCTTTCCAAAACATGGCATTCTGACCAAATATATTCATATTATACAGCATTTTAAGATAAATTTTAGAAAGTTGTTTAGAAAGAATATTTTATATGGTAGTTCAGTAAATCTCCTAATCTACACTATGTGGTAACATAACTGATATTAACATTATATATTGAAGAATAAATGCATATTTCCTTCAAATTTCTTCTGAAATACCATCACAGCCACTTCTGCATAACCAGAGTGGAAAGACTTTCCCAATCAAGGACGTCCTGGCCTGGAACATGCAAGCTGAGCATGCAGGAAGAGCTGGTCTCTGTACAGCTTTTTTGAATTTGAATATTAGCACGTCTTCTTGCACTTACTCCCAACACCAAGTAACTAATAGGAATGATGACAAACAAGCTTTTAAGGAAGTTGGGAAAAAAACAAACCAAACCAAACCTAAACAAAAAGTCAGGCAAATCCCAGAGGTAAACAGGCATTGCATAACCCTACCGGGGCTTCCAAAGCAGTGCTTCCAAGAACCAGAAATGACAATACCACATCTGTGTCTCACAGGACTCCTATTGAGCACAGGCACACACCCAAAGATGTGTTCTGCATATTCACTGCTGATCCACCATCCACTTCCGTGGCATAGCAGAGGCTGTACTGGACTCCTCCCCAGTCTTCTTGACAAGTCTTTTAGTGACTGCTTTGGGTAAGGCTGTGTTTCTTGGCATTTGTTACTTTTTCTCTTTCTTTCCAATTAATATTTGTGTCCCGGGTTATTTCTTTCTTCAGTTCTGGCATACAGTTTAGGGTTATGTACAAGAACTTAACTGTTTCCCAGCTGCATTGCATGAGGTTCAAGATAATAAACCAAAGCATGGGAAAGTACTGTTTGTTTATAACATTGATATACTTGACTTTTGGGGTGGAACGAACAAACAAATGTATTATTGGTGCAATTACTATTAACTTATATTGGCATTTTGAAAGAAGTAATAATGATGCCCTTTGACTGTAATTTATGTATGAATTTTCTAAATAAACACTACAATTTGCTGCCTAGATTTTTACACCCAAAGAGAAAAAACAGTATTATTACAAAGAAATGCCTGTTAGCAAATACCTTGAGAAGTGACATCATACTTTTCTGCAGAAACTGATTTTATCTCCATTGTAACCTTATGCAGCAATTCAATTACTTGAACCTGCTTCATGAAATCATGTAGCATTGCTTTTCCACAGCCCCTAAGATAGGCTTCTAGGATGACTGCAAACCTCTGTTGGTAATGCATGGACTGGGCAATCTCGCTTCTTAAGAACCAAAACAAGAAGTGACCAATTCTTTTGTTCTAGAGAAAAAGAAAAATACTACAATCAGCACACATTTCTTGACAAAAGATTTTAACAATGCCAGTAACATTAGCACAAGCTGGCTGTATTTTGAAGTACTTACTCTCAAACCACGTTTTAGTAGAAACCTGGCTAATGCACTGTCATGATATGGCTCAAACTTCACAGCCTGAATAATACAAACATAGAAGACATGTTATTAACATATTTAAGATCCCGTTGCACTTACACTTTACTGATGATCTAGAGAACACACGGCTGCAGAAGCAGAAAATGTGTAAGCAGGTCTTTGCAGGAAACATAGTTGAAAAAAACAAAGCCAGCCTCTCTGGTTTTGATTCAAGAAACGTTTTTTCTTTGCAACAGGTTATTTTCAGGTATATTATTAATGCAACAAATAAAGCAATGCAGGGAGCAGCTAACCAGTGAGACTGATCTGAGCATAATGAAGGCATGTCAACAAAGCAACACCATTCTCAGGCCACAGCAAAACCAGCAAGATCAGAAAACAGCCTACAGTCTGACTAACACTGAGAAGGATTGAAAAGATTACTGCCAAATGAAATGATGTATTTATAAACATTCTTTAATAAAAATAATAAAGCACTAGTTTTTGACAACATCCGCCAGTTCAGGACTGGAGCACCAGGGTTCACTGCTGAGTTCCTCAGCAAGGATGAGATAGAGCAGCAGCTTTTCGGAGCACCTAGACTGGCCTTTAGCCCCTATATGAATGACAAAATAGAATAAAGGCTGTGATGCACATCCCATAGTAATGAAGTACAACTAAGACGAATACTTCACCAGAGATTTATTTTTTTTTAAGGACTGTGTGAGCATCGATGTACTTTTTCTCTTCCAACAGCTGCTCCCCTCCACCCAAGCCCACAGGTATTTCCAATCTACTACCAAAAAAAAGGGTGGAAACAAAAAGGCAACAACTTTTTTGAAGTGTCAGGATTGTAATAGTTTGCTGTTCTTCCTCATCCCAATAACCAAGTGAACTGGTCTACCAGAACACTATCACGCTTCCAGGTACTGGGCTGTGCCAATGAACTTGTCTACTTCAAGTGTCTTTTCCAGCAGCTTCTTTCCCATTGCTTGAAGGAAAGAGAGGTTTGTATTAAGATTAATGGCATAAAAAAAAGGTATGTGTGTATATCCCATGGCAAGAAAAGAGAAATGAGAAGCATACGAACTTTAGAACTGTCACAAAATTCCTGTCATGGACTGAGGGGGTTAGTGAATGGCTTCAGGTTCTGGAAATAGGCATCCCAGGAAGCAGCACATAGGGAGATTACAGGAAAACAAAGGGATGTGCAGAGAGCCGGGTGCATGTAGTGTGCTCAGCTTTCAGAAGCAGCAAAGTATGCAAACCTCTAGTGATAGTTATTCAACAGAATATAATGGCTCTTTCAAGATCACTGTGATCCGCAGCTTCCAAAGAAGCAACTAAGTCATCAGCAGAGGTCCACTAAATTCATCAAAGAAAGAATAGGGTTTTATAAACTCTTAAAATCACAGTGGCAGATGGTTATGTTTTTTAATATTACAATATCAATACTATTTCTGAAATGTAAATCGTCCTGCAGGTTTATTCAAAATAAAATTAAAAAAAAAAAAATTGAGCTTTTTCAGTCAACCTTCTACTATGAAACAACTTATAAAAACGCTATGAAGACTTGTCCTTTCCAGGTGCTGGCTAAGGGTCAGACAAGAGAGCCAGGGACTGGACTTGCCCTTAGTAATTCTACAACTCTCTTGACCATCTCTGAAATACTGTTTTATTTCCTCAAGCAACATCATCTTATTTAGAAAAGATGAGAACTCACAAATATACACTGATTTTAAAATATATAGATCCATTTACTTTGTGTATGAGATTATGAAGTATGAAGGGTTTTTAATAAAAAAAAAAATTTTTCACTGCAATAAGGTGCTTGAAAGCAATAATTATTACATAAATTCAAATGTATGTGCTTATAGTTCCAAGAAAGTCTATTAAAAACATCATTCAGGTATACACTTTTCTGAATGTACTCAGTGCATATCCCTGAAAAGCAATTTAAGAATTAAATACAGCCAAACAATAGGCCATTGCTTCAAAACAAAACCTCCTTATATTATGTTTGCAAATATATTTTAATATAAAAGTGTATTAGAGAACTGTATTGTAAGCATCCTTATTATGCTTATGTGTTAGAAATAATTATTTTTAAATGTCAATCCCATTTTTCTTTTTTCTTCACAAAGACAAAACTCAACATTTGAATAGCAACAATATAAACTAGCCATTAAAAACGTCTGCTGGCACTTCAGGTTCCTGCACGTACCTCTGCCTTGTCAAATCATCATCAGCAGAACATCTTTACTCAGTGCCATACACAAGCAGTACAGCCATTGGTGTTTGTCTAACAATGGATTTTGTTGTATTTTTACTATCCTATCCATGCTTTATCAACTGCACAGAGAACAACAGACCTTTATAGGAAGCTCAACAGGTTTATTTATGGCATGGCTGCTTCTATTTGCGATAAAACTGGGGGAAATAAAATTTTTGATTTCTAACTCTTCTGGGAGGTAAAGTGGGAATATCCTGTGCAGAGTGAAATAAGACATAAAGCCTTCATGAAGGCATGCATGTGAGAAGTGACCATCATTTGCAGAAGAGACATCTTGTGTATGTCCACTAGGGCAGAGGAATGACTGAGGTCTCTTCTCTGAAGAATGTGCATTTTCCCATACACTGTGGTACCAAGACTTTGCTGCAGGATGCTGATGGCCTATGCTCCATTGTTAGCCAAGGAAGGAAAGACAAGCAAGCAGCAGAGAGATAGAAGTTGGGATCTATCATGTTTTTCCTTTCTGGGGATGGCAAGCTTTTACTTTCTTACATCTTACTAAAAATGACACAGTGAAATTAAGCCACTATGATTTTATGCTACTGTAATTTAATCTACAGTTATTTTTTAAAATCTCCAGATTTGTACTTCCTGAAAACAACTGATTTCAAAAACAAATGGAAAACCCCCAGTATTTCCCCCATTCTCTCAGGCACTTTGATGTTAACCAATCACCATCTCAGACCCCTAATTTGGATACGAAAGTGAATAAAATTGCTGAGCCACATGTAGACAGCAAAAGCTCACAAGCCAAGCATATATATAGCAGCAGCTACGTGGGAGGCCCAATGAAGTAACCGTAGCGACTCCTTTGGTTAATGCAGAAGTGCATAAATTCCGCCTGGGGAGCTTAATCTTCAGACAAGCAAAGACAAGGCTAAAATGGCTTTGTTTAAAGCACTACCGATGAGAAGCAAGATCTGAAATACTAACTCATTTTTCAGGGAACCTTGGCTTAAAAGCCCCATCCCACAGCTTCCCTGATTGCAACAGTTCCTTTTTTTTTTTTCAATGC
Organism: Ceryle rudis; assembly: GCA_033439905.1. Lineage (NCBI taxonomy): Eukaryota > Metazoa > Chordata > Aves > Coraciiformes > Cerylidae > Ceryle > Ceryle rudis. The sequence goes on from JAAGNO010011936.1 coordinate 49,531, forward strand.
CATTGTTTTCAATGG
>JAAGNO010011937.1:0-33444 GCA_033439905.1 Ceryle rudis
AATTAAAGATGAATTTATAACATGTAACAAATTCAAATTCAAAATACAATATCCTAAACCCACAGATTCAAGGAAAATCTGCACTATATTTAAACTACAGTGGTGTCAGGGCATGCAGACAATGTAACTGAAGAAGGAAAGCTAAGATATTTTACTCAAGTACAATTTAACAGGACTTGATAAAGGAAATAACTAGGTAATACACACAGTAGGTCTGTATTGTACTGCGTAATATTTGTCCATTGTCTTAAAAATATTTTATATGAAATACATGCTTCAATTTGAGTGAGCAAGCTGATAGTGTATTCAGTTCCTCTTCATCAAACCCAAGAATGGGGACATATACTCACAGGAATATTTACATCTCTAATTGCAGATATGGGTCTTAAATACCAAATTAGGACCTAACTTCCCTCTATGTTTGTGTTGGTTTGCGTCTGGGGGGGTTTCAGTAGTGGAGGAAGGGCCTATGGGCATGGGATCCTGTAAGAAGCTTTGAGAAGCCCCCCAGCTCCAACCTGGGAGTCAGACCCTCCTCTGGACTGACTGCAACCCCCATTCCTTGCCCCCCTGTGCCACTGGGGGGGAAGAAGTAGCAGGGCTGAACCTGGGAAGAAGGAAGGGGTGGGGAAGCTATTTTTTTAAGATCCAGCTGTATTTATCACTGTCTTACTTTGGTTCAATTGGTAAATTTGTAGTGGTTTTGTTTAAATGAAATTGTTCCTGTTTCCAAAGCCAAGTCTGTCTTTTGCCTGTGACCATCAATAGCGAGTGAGCCCTCTCTGTCCTTTGTCCTGACCCTTGGGCCTTCTGTTGCATTTTCTTCACCCCATCCCACAAGAAGGGTAGGAGTGAGCAAGTGGCTGCATAGTGTTTAGTGTCAGCCAGGTGAGCTTAAACCACAACAATGTTCAAGAAAACCAAAAAGGTTCCTAAACAGACATTCTGAATGTCTCCAAGGAGAATACTTTTCTACCTAAGTGAGGAGTGCAGGCTCCCAATTTAAATGGATGCTTAAAGTTAGACAGAAAACTAAAGCTGACCAAAATAACTTCACACCTCCTCCATGTGTTATCAGAGTAAATACCTCTATAAATAGGATACAGTGACTACATAAGAACTAAGTGGACATTAAGACACACTAAAAGCTTTCCAAAACTAACCTCATAAAGGGAAAACTGAACATGCAGCACACAGTAAAAAAGTCTTCTAGCATGGTTTGGCCTCTTTAGCACTTTAGATACAAAGGAATTTTCTAGTACAAACAAAACAAAACCCACAACAAAAACACATGCACATAAAAACCACAACCACACCAAAATAAAAACCCCAAACCCACCCACAAAAAGCCAAACCCAAGCAGATATACTCCGAAGTAGTAAGAAATTTCCACTCTACCGTACACCTTAATCACAATACCAAGATTACATACTAGTTTTTCCACACAGGAAATTCAAAGGGGGAGAAGTGGGAGGGGCAGGGAACAGCAGTATTTCCGTACTTTTTTTACTTAGCAACATGGGACATGTAATTCGGATTATTCGACATTAAGAGCTTAAAAGCTCTGTACAGTTAATTGTGAGAAGGAAACACTGAGACAATGATTCAGACCTCCTAAATCACATGCACAGAGCTAGACAGTGGAAATACCCCCCCGGGCAACTGGACAAAGAAAAGTGAACACGCAGCTAATCCTTACACTCCTCTCTGTACATGTCTTCCAAACATATTTACTGGACACTTTTCAGTTATTTCGTTGTAATTTTTTTGTATTGAACTAAACAAAGGAAATCTGAGCACTTTGCGTAATGAGATTCCAGTTGACACCTTCCCTTTGGATAGTGACCACTGTCAATTTTTTTCACCTGTGAAACTGAGATCAAAATAGAGTAAAATCAAAATTGCAATACTGCACACTGGCTCTGAGAGTGCTGTTTGAAACCTTGAGTATGTTTTTTTCAAGAGGATATAGCATCTTTACATAATAGTCTGTGTTTGGTGACTTCAGTAGCAGCTGCAAACCCTTGGTATTTTTGAAAATCTTCCAATCAGATTTTTACTCTGCCACCCTTAAATAAAAAACATTGTCCATTACCAGACACTTTGAAAACTATCGTTTCAATTAGTTTTCTCAGCATTTTGTAGGAACACTGTGTCTTAAGTCAGGATATAAATTGACCCTCTAATTCAAAACATATCTCCTATGAAATAATCTTTTCTCCTCCTACAATTATGTGTCTCTTCCACTACATGCTTTCCAACACTGCAGTTATGTGAGGACAACAGCCTCCATTATTATATAACTGTGACGCATTCCTTGAGCACTCTCCATACATCTTTCAGTCCCTGGATTAGGCAACAATCTTCCTCGACTTTACAACCACCATGGAGAGGGCAAGCTACAATTTAAACAGAAATTGTGAAAGAAAAAAAAAACTACTTAAAGAATCGATTCTACCCTATGAAATTAAACCAATACTGACCTAGTGGATCAACAGGCCTGAACCCTTCAGATGTTTACCTTTCAAGGTCAGAGAATAAATAAAGATTCTGGATCCAAATCAGCAAACCACAGGCTAATGTGCTTTGTCTTTCCAAAAGACTCTTTAATCAGATGAAATTAGAAGTTGTAACTGTTAGAAATAATGACATATTAGATGGAACATACAGAATTTGTTTTTAACGCTGATGTGGTAAACCAGCAATTAAAAAAATTGCATTTTCTAGACAAAAAAAAGACTGAAGAGGCTCCACATTCTTAAACCCCGTCTACATACACACATACAGTTGTATTTCCTTGTTTAGAAGAACTGCTTTGTGCCTTACCAGCTTGTGTATTCCCACATATACACACTGCTTTCTCCCCTCCTTTCAAAAACCAGTAATTAACGATTGCTTAAAAGAATTTACAGGATTTACAGGTCAAAAAAAACCCCAAGCCTCCATCTACTCACCAGACCAACTGAAAAACCCCAAGCACTATGACTGCATTCTTCTTTCAGACAACCTGCCTTCCTTTCGCCTTCCCACATCTTTGCAATTTTATCTTCTCACAACTTTGCCAAGAACAATGCCCACTCTAATTATTCACTAGGAAAAAATTTCAGTTAATACCTGTTTACTAAAACCACCAACAGGCTGCAGATAACATGTCTGATCAATAGTGAGACAATAACTGCAGAACATTAAATACTTTATCACATATTTTCAATTTCGATTATTTCTACCGTTATAGGAACTCACTCAATGCTTTGCACACATGCCAAATTAATTCTAAAATGTTAGAGGACTCTGAAACTTTTACCACTCTTTTTTTTTTTTCCCCCCTACAGATCATAACTCCATCTACTGCTTCACTTGAAAACAATACTGCTTCTACTTGTCAACAGTAAAGAATTTTTGCCCCTTGCACTGTCATTGGAACACAGCCCTTTGAAACATTCATAGCACCATTCCTCTTGTATTCCTCTGCAAGGCAACACAGTGCAAGTGCCAGACTCCTTTTATCTTTTCCAGTAGCTAGCACCATTAGGTTAGATCGCAAGTCTCAGTGAACACTTTTTGATGTTTTATCTTCATGTACTAACAACTTCCTCAAAGACTATGGCTAGTCCCACTGGCACAGAGAATGAATAGAAGAGGACAGAAACAAGAGGGAAGAAAACAAGAAAAAGAAGGAGGAAAAAGATAGTGAAACATTAACACAAATATTATTAGTCCTTTAAGCTCCTAATATTTTTCTGTTCTTCAATCTACTGCCATCAGTAAAAGCTCCTCTCTGAAATGTACTCTGTCAAAACCGTAAGGTGTTCTTCCCAAAAGATGCATTCATTACAGATAAACCAACAAGCATCACCAGACCTCTTCTCTCATTTTACTTTCTTGGATGAACAGCCATGAAAACATTCAAGTGGGTGGAATTTTGGTGCCTGAATCAAATGACCCATAAAACACGCTCTGCACCTCCTAGATACATGAAATGAAAAAGGTGTCTAGTGCTTCTCCAGTGAAGTTTGGGGAAATGTAGGTTTCAGAATTGGATATTAAGATGTTTAGCCATCCTTGGCAGGAGTATCTCAAAACTCAAGATTCACAACTTTTCCATCCACAAACCTACAAGCACAAGGAGCATGCAGTAGTCTGAATGAGCAACACATATTACACTAAACTTGATTAAGAATTAGGATGAGATTAAATATTAATGCACAGAAGTATCTGGTTTTCCTAAAGCAAGTCATACAGGAATAATGAGGGATACCCTCAGACCTATATAAAGACTCTTCACATTTTGCTTCCTCTACACATACAATACTGACATTGACCTCAACCTGTGTTCACGGTAAAGAAGTAGAAAATAGTTAAGACTGCAACAGAAAATGTGTTCTCAAATATAGATTTCTAGTTATACACACAGAAATTATCCACAGAGCTGCTATCTTTCAAATAAAATCAGCATGAATGATAACTACTTGACACTCATATATTATAAAGGGAATTAAAACTGAGTACTATTCTCAGGATATGCATTTGTTGTTCTTTGCACCACTAGCCCAGATGACAGCACAGAGCCAGCAGCTATCTCCAGTGAAGATGCCAACACACCGTTTTTGGAAGGAAAGGTTCTCTCTAATAACTGTCTCCAACTATTAGCAGATCTGTGCTATCCCAAAATTCACTTTATAATTAGCAGATGTCTCTTCAATTAGTATTTTAAGTTAGATACTGCTATTTCTTGCAGAGAAGCATAAAAATGGAGACACGACTAATGCACAGGACTATTGTGAATACACTGCACTATAGAGTATTCTGTGAAGTAAAAAGAATTATGCAAAAGCCAAGTCCTGTAAGCAGGAAAAAAGAGGGTATCTCTGTGTTTGTGGTGCTTGTGAAAGTTGCTATAAATGTGAAAAATCTTATGAAAAGACCAAAAGAGTTTCTAACCTGTCTGAAAGTCAGAAAGCTCATTCTTCAGGACACACAGTTTAAAATGAAAAACATTTCAACAAAAATTCATAAGCAGGTTTTTAAAAACAACAAACAAACCAACAATCCTAAATTACTTTCAAACACTAAATTGTGTAGGTACCAAACATACACTAGATGAACAAATGTGTTCATGTTTTGTGGTAATACATGCTGCTTACTAAATGCCTGTCAAAGCCTGGAAAATCTTCAGGTTAGAGGTAAACCCTTGCCATAATTACAAAGGAAAACAAATTACCCTTGCCATTAGAAATGTTTAAGTAAATATCACCAACAAGGTGCGAGTTCTGCATTTTGTGGTTCATCACTCACCTTCCAAAACCCTGATTACCCACTAAAGGAAAAGGATTAAAATAAATAAACAAATAAATAAAATCTCTATTGAATCACACTTGATTAAGGTACGTAGCAGACTCTCACAGGAATTTATATATTCCCATTCTCATTGCACATGAGCATCATCATCTTTTTAAACTATTTCCCATCACCAGTATTTCTTAATGTAGAAAAATTTCCTCCCCAGTGTACCCTGGAAAATGGCACTAAAAATAAAACAGGATTTTTAAAAAAATTATACAGGTCTAAATTCCCTTCTCTCTCCTTTCCCACTGCCTCCCACTGTTCCTCAGCAAAAAATGGCATTCAATGTGCAACTGCATCTAAACCACTGTGGGGATGCCTATTCTCTTCACCTAACTTTGGACTGTGCTGCAAAAGGGAGGAAGGTTATCAGCTCTGGGCATGTTCAGAGGTTTCCACCACCCAGTCTTAGAGCAAGGCTCATTAATCCATTTTCCTAGCTTGCCCACTATGGACTTTTACTTCTCTTTTTCTAAAACAAAAAGGTTTTGTAACAAAAAAAGGTTTTGTAAAAACTGCTTTTGTAACAGTATCCCAATAATAGGCCCTAAACCAAGTGGCAAACAAACGAAACCAAAAAAAAATAGTTGAAGTGACTATCTGCTTACACATAGGAAGTCAAGATATCTAAGACACATAGAAAATATATAACTTTGCTTACACCCATTCTTGATAAGACAGTGGAGGTAATAAAGTCACACAAACCAGTGGAATTAACAGTCACACACTGAACTATGTGTAAAATCAGCTGTTTCCTTGAAAGAGAGCACCTCTACAGATTACGTTCAATTATCTAAGTAAGTTTAACTCCAAGAAAAGAGAGTTAAAGAGGTTAAATATAAATGCCATGTCAATTGGGTAACTGTAAAATATTTACGTATTAACTGAATTGATCCTTTGCATTGATTATCCTATTGATGCTATAAGAACATTCAGGTTAATTATTTTTTTATCAAAATTTACTTTACATGACTGCTTCAAGGGTTTTTTTATTTATTTAAAGAATATAGGGAGTGGAATTAAGAAATATCATATTCTGTTCAAAGTGTCAGTAGTTTCCACAAACGCACCTCCAAGTCAAGTAGCTGAGAGGTAACTGGATATTTGATGTTAGTGAACAAGCAGGTGGAGAAGTTGGGTTCTTGGGCTAGAAACAATTCTTGTAACAAGGAATAATTTTAAAACCTATCTAAATCCAAGCTGAAGAGGTTAAACAGCCCTGATGTCCAAACTGAAATTGTTAAAGATACAAGAGAAACAAGAAGAAAGCACCACACGCCCCTTATGAAGAAGCAGCGCAGACTTAATACGTGCTCCTGTAAAATAATACTCTAAGCTGAATGAGCTCTCTGCATGAGCTTCAGCTGAACATCACCCACCCCAACACATAATAAATTCTGTAAAATTAAGACTACTCTGACATTTAGATGATAATTAGAAATTGGGTAGTTTTATCAAAGGTTCCAGACAAGCATGTCTCAAAGTGAAATGTTGTAACTAATACTTTTAGAAGAATATATAACATGTAGCTCACTGCGACTGAAAAATATCATGTTCAGCGAGCCTGTACTTTCAACTCTAAAACTGAAGAGACCGACAGTATATTCTGATTATTTCAGAACCAGACAATAAATCAGACCCTGATTATCTCAGGATATGAATTCTTCGTGGCAAAAACATTTCCTATTACATGTTCCTGGAGGAAGAGGTAGAGACACTATGTTCTACAAAAGAAAGCTCCCACACTTCTCACACATTTCTTGGCTTGGGCAGACTTTTTCCTTTCTCTTACGGTGTGGACAGTAAAACCATAGAATGAGTGTAAAAGAAAAGAAAAAAAAAAAACCAGCCTCACAGGTCGACACAGGAGAAAATAACTGTAGTACAACTGTAACAATAAATATGTCACTGAAGTCATTGCAGTTCCAATAATTAATTCATGGATCAATGCTCTCTTTTGAAGGTTATCCAAATTTGCAAGCAGGAGGCCTTGACCGGGGAGGTGATACTAAAAGCTCAATGTTAAAAATAAAAAATAATAATAATTAAAAAAATAATCTAGTGTTTGTTCAAACCCACCATATTTTTTAAAATGGGCTACGGTGGCTTTTTCCTCTGTTCAGCACTCAGAACGAGTATCTTGGTTATCACAAAGTTGGAATTTGCAACCATCAGCATTATATTTGGTTGCCATGTGAAATATGCCAGCTGCTTCCCACTTGGGAACCTTGTGTCTGCTGAGGGAATGAGGCATGTACAGAAACTAGGAAAAACCAAAAAATATAAAGCAGTAATTAATAGAAAGTCTTGGATCAAACAAAGTTGCCAAAGAGAGAAAATAAAAATAGCTAAAAGACAATATTGTTTGTACAGGATGAATAACGCTACTAACTTAATAATATATATTCAGTGAAGAAGTGTCTTCCAATCTTAAAACTCCAGATTTTTTTTTTGAGGTTAATGCATTAATAACTTTGTTGAACTGGGAGTTTCACCAGTTGCATTTTCTCTGGGCAAATTCTCCATTACCTGCTACTTCTTATCTCTGACACCAGACATAACAGTTGAAGATTAGACCAGCTAACTTGCAACAAAATTAACCTGTGTTAGAAACGCAGAAAGAGCAACACAAAGGTCCAGTCAATGCATACAGAGGCTGCTAAAGGCAGCAGTTAAAAGATCAAGCAAGTTTTAAGGAGTCCTTGAGCATTAGTAAATATTTCTTTAATACAAGTTTACCTACTCAGTTTCTATTGGCTCATTTAAAGAACACGCAGTTTTACATAATTCTTCACTAGAAGGAATTTCCAGTTCCAGGGATGTGAGATACAGGTAAATATCTCCTTGAATTTAATTGATTTGTTCTGTCAGTGGACTCCTTTCCAGAATAAATAAATAAATTACTGAAAAGGCTATGTCTTTACGAGTACACATTTTCTTCTCTTCAAGACAATAGTTTAATCAGTCCTGCAGCGTATCTGGTCACACTAATGTGTCTCACACAATCTGCAAAGGCCTGACTTCTCTCAGTGCTCATACTGTTTACAGGCTGAAAAACCTCACATGGGAGCCTGACACTTCTTCACGGCCTCTATATGAGCAGTATCTGCCTTCACACAGGGTATTCAGGATGTTCTAAACTATGTTAATAAAATTTTAGCTGGTTGAGCTTTAAAACCATGTATATTTACGTTCATTGGGGGAAAAAACAGAACAGTTTTATTTGGGTTCATTTTATAGATGTCATAAATCCTGTAGATAGGTGGGCATTTTGGGCAAGTGATTTATGGAGGAAAAAAATTCAATCTAAAATAGCAGGAATCAAAACAGAAAAAAAAATACTGTACTTTCCTCTCATTTTCAATGAAAGGACAAAGGAAAATTGTCCAATTGTCATATAAAATGTGTTACTAAATGGAACTCAGTGTAATTATGGGCACCCCACAGTAAGTCTCAGGTGAAATTTGGGTCAAAAAAATGTTTTGAGTTTCATATGCTACTACAACTCAGTCTCCTAACAAAGATTATTTTTTGGCATCTAGGTTTCATTTGAATGTATCTATTTTTTAGTAAAATTGAAAAAAATCTAATTATCTTTCATTTTATTACTGTTGTTAGTTTGAATTTAGCAAGATTTTTGGTTTCCTCCCCCCCACACATTTTAACAATAGTTTAACAACCAATCAACTGGAAAAAAAAAATTCCTTCAATACAATCCTTGTGACAAATATTCTACTCTTATGCCTCATGTTCCTTTTAAAAAAGGATGTTTCACCATAGAAGTGCTGAAATAGGACTTGGGTATAAGATTTACCACTGTAAACTTCTCTATTTTGTGTAATAGAAAAAAATAAATTCTAGTCTTGCCTCCAGGATGTGTGAAATATACCACAAGAGCTGCATTACAGTAAACTGTGCTTTTCTGCTGGAAGTGAAGATGACTATAACGTGATGCCTGTGAGTTATATTGTCTCGTTTATGACTGAAACAAACATTTGCCAGTATCATTGATAGTAATAACACATGCATAAATAAATCCCAATATAACATACAGGTTTACAAGACTACTCAAGATTGAGTAAATCTCCATGTACAGTTTTACCAGAGTGAAAAATCAGTAACAGATAAATACAATTTTAGTTGTTGTCCAACAGTTTTCTTTCAAAAGACTCCCCAAAAATGTTTGCTTTGGTTTTTTTTTTCCCCAGAGAAGGGTCTCTTAATACTTCATTCCATTTAAGTGAAAATTTTAATCATGAGGATTTTTAAGGGATATTTATTGCAGTGTCTGGATTGCAACTTTCAAATATATAATTAATAAAAATTATATAAAATAAGGAAAGACAACGATTTTTTACTTCAAACTATTTTGCAACTAACTGAAATTCTCAGGGAACTCATAAAACAAAGCAGAAAACCTGATTTTAAAACTGATACAAAAGCTGGCTTACTGAAATGAAACACATTTAATCCCTCTTCAGAGCATCAGTTGAATTCTACATATTTCAAATATTCTAAAAAAATTAAAATGGCCTCTCAAGTAATAAATGTACAGATGTAACAATGTAAGCAGAGTTTCATTTTAGCACAAACTACTCCAAAAGAAACAGGCTTTGCTAGGTGTTTCTGGTCAGGGTTTTTTTTTTTTTGCTTCTTCAACAGTAGATGGCATTCCAAGCACCTCCTGCAGAAAGCACTTTCCTAGATGCTTGTACTGTCACCAGCTGCTACAGTGAAATATGGAACCCTGGGCTCAGCTGCCAGCAGGTGAATTAAATAAAAATTAATTTCAACTCTGTGATTAATTTAAAATGCATCAGTAATTACTTTGGTCTAGAGATGTTATTTTGCTTGTTAAATAAGGATTTTGTAACATTATTAGCTATAATATAGTCACCGGGTGAAAATCATATACGCACTAGTATCTGTTGGGTAGCTGTTAAGCTCTAAGTTGGTATTTCTCAGACTGCGACATTTAACTGTGTGATTTCTTCCAGGGTGCAGGCAATCCTGCAGAAGGATTGCTTGCAGAGGAAAAAAAAGGAACAGGAATAACATATATCATGAATTTGTTCTTGTTCTCAGACTCTTCAAAATCAGCCTTACAGAAAACCCCTTTATCCTTTGTAGGGCAGACTCAGGTTCTGGGTACACTCCTACATAAAGCTCTGAGTGACTATCATATAATAACCAGTGGCAATGCCAGTGTAGGTACTTCATCAGTAAGGCCAGCATGAAAAATACAAATTCCCTATCAAAAAAGAAACACAATACAGCTTCTGTTATGAAAACAAGATTAGAAACTGAGATTTAAACAGGTAATTAAAAACCATGCAAAGAAAAATAAATGAGAAACACAATAGTAATTCGGACTCTTATCATTCCATACAAATTTTGTGACAATACTTTCAAATAGATAGTTAATATCTAGGGAAGACACAAACTTCACCGTGCCATCTTCTTGTTAGAGAACAAAAACCATAACTTCATATGTCATAGATATGGTCATGTATAATTTCCAATTATTCAAGAAATCAGTCAATTCTGCTGATTTGCTGTTGCTGTTCATGTCAATCTTGAGAGGTGGAAATTAACTTATTATTAGAGAAAAAAATTAAAATACTTTGAGGGATTAATTCCCTCAAATTCACTATTCTTAAGACTTTGAGTTAGGAGAATAAAACACAAAATACAACAGCTTTTTTTCCTGACAATATAATAATTTGAAGAAAAATATAAATGGGAATACTTTTAGCTCACTTTGAATTCTCTATTCACATATTCTACAGAATTTATTAGTTTTTATCTGGGAAACCACTGAAAATTAGCATGATGTAATCTCCTCTATCTGTGATATAACCTCGTGTGAGATACTCGAGGTAAACGCAATGCCCAGTGTACACACTTACTGAAAGAAAGCACAAGTGGGTTTTGTTCGGGGTTTTTTTTTTTTTTTAAATAAAATAAAAACCACTAAACCAGCTGTTGTCTGGTGATTCATTTGATGCATGGAAGAGCTGAAATCAGAAATAGAATATTACTTTAACTGCATGACTAATTATAGTAACACCATTTACAAATAGTGGAAATGTTTTTGCGTTGGCTTCGTAAGCCTGAATTAACGTTCCACAAAGAAATAAAATTTATCAGTCTATGTTTTTACAGAATGGGCTGCTATTTCTGCTTACCTGTCTCCTCTGATCAGTACTCTGTGGGGGTTTGTTTGCTATGTGCATCTTTATTTTAAAGCAGACTGAAGTCAGAAAATACTTGGAGCTCTCCAAGTTTTTCTAGACTTTTTCCAGCTCTGAGTCCTCTTGACTACTACTTATTGTTGTATGAATAAGAGTCTCGTAGTCTGAGGAATTAATTTATATTGATCATTTTCATGGAATTTTTTATTTCTTACGTTGTACAGTTGTATTTACAACTAGCAAGAAAAGTGATTCTAGTGCTCTGCCATAGATGGCAGTTAAACTGGAGTTTTGCAATTGTTCACAACTATTTTTATCTAATAACCAGGCATTAGGCTCAGAAAATTAACATAATCCAATACTATGAAAATAGCCAGATTTGCAAGTACTGAGAAATGTTCATACATTCCACTCTCTCTACAGTTAGTTTCAATTTTCAAGGTTTTAAAACTGACGTTCAAAGAACACTACCTGCCTTAGAAGAGGAACTGCTTTGATAAAAGCATTCTAAACAGAAAGCAACCTATTTGGTCTAATTCACGAAGGAAATACCACTTTAAAAAAAAGAAAGAAAAGCTTCTGCAGAACACATTGGTGAGATTAAACTTTAACAATTTTGATTTTTTGGCCCAGAACTAAAATTCTTTCAAATAGCTTCCATACCACAAACTGCACACTAAGCAGAAGCCTAAAAGCATTTAAATGATCTGCTACAAAAATTAATGAAAATTATTTCTTTCAATCTAAGATGTAAGGGCTTCTGATCAGAATTTGTTCGCCTCTCCAAAATACCTTGTTTTGGCTGAGAATACCAATAGTTTTAAAAGCTAAAACCAATATAATTTTGATTAATTTTCCTTAACTTCTGCCCCAGGTGAACCTCTGCTGTGGTCAATAGCTGAATCTAAGTGAAACATTTCCTAATTGAATGAGCTGTGGTTTTACTCATCCTAATAAAATTTTGCTACACCAAAACTTCAGAAGTGGGATGTTTTGGGTCCATTAGATTTGAAGTTCTGGAGTACAATGCAGGTTGTTGAATCAGGCTGTACTAAATTCTAAGGCTGCGGTGACATCATGTACTTGTTTTCTCTTTGAGTGTTAATTTCCTTCAGTGTCTTTTTACAGGATATTCAGCAAATTGGTTTAATAACCAGTGGAAAAAAAATTCTTAAATTTAATCTCTGCATCACAGAATGAAGAGTGAAATGAGAATCTAATCTAACTATTCCCATTACCTCAATGAAAGTAAAGCTTCTACTTTCTGAACAGCCTCCAGGATAGAACTTTGGAATCCAAAAATGAGAGACCATAACCAAACAGAAACTGTATTACTGTTTAGTAAATTCTTTGTTTATTTACACTCCTTTAAGTTATAATAAAAAAATCATGAGAAGTTGTTCAAACATTTGATTCTTCTTCTGGTTCAAAAAAACATCACAGTGCTTCCTGAAAATAGTACAGGTATTTCTGTAAAAATCAAAATTCTTTCCCAGAAGGGGTGAAAAACTTTTGATTGTGTGATTACTTTTACCAGATTTTTTAAAAAAAATAAAGTATAACTGAAAATGTAACAGTCTTACAGTTTCTGTAAGACTTTGCACTCTTCTGTTTCTTTCCAAGATTAACTTTCCTAGTCAGACTACAAAACAATCTTCCAACCATCAGAGGCAAAAATCAAACATCTAGGTTGGTAGACTTTCAACTTTCTCACCAAATACCAATTAAAATTTTAAATGTAAAATTAAACATCATACTGTAATTAATTAGAACTGTAGTATTCTCTCAACAATTAACATTTCAATGATGTCTGAAACTTCCTGAAAGGATGTAATGTCTCTTGCATGACATTATAAAACTAATTTGAAGTTTCCCCCCTTTCTTTTCTGTTTCCCTGGAATAAATTTAGGAACCAGTTAAAAACCCAGAACTCTCTCCCTGACATAAGTCACCCGGAACACTCACTAATTCTTTGTAAGAATGATTAGTTTTGTATTTCAAAAACTTAAGATTGTCCATAATATGTTAAAGCCATTTGTAGGGGGAAGGCAGGGGTAGAAGAATGCAACCTCAGTTCCCTCAGATCTCACGTTTTTCCTCTGGCAAATCTACACCTGCACTAGAGGCATATGCAGAATATTACCTACAGAAATACTACATTTGTCAGCATCACTCTTCATAAACGTATGTTATTCAAAGTCTTCTGTGAATATAAGTTCTAAATGTTTAATAATAGAATTCTGAATCGTAGTGTTGGATGATCTTTTAACTCCCAAGTCTTTATTGTAACGCAGACACTCATTGTTCTCATTTCCAGCTAATTACAGGCATTCATTCATCCCTGTTTGCAATTAGGGTGCATTTAAAATGAATACAACTACCATTCATGAAGACACTATATATAAATGAAAATTAATAAACACAAAGTGACATCAAAAACAGCCCAGACAATAGTCCTATGATTTAAAATGCATCACATGCTAAACATCCTTGAAAAACTCACTAGTTAACACATTCTGCAGAGCTGCAACACCAGTATCCACTTCTAACTGGGGATACGAAACTACATTTTGTGAATTCAGTTACTTAACTCCATGCTAGCAGTAGAAATAAGAAGTAAAGGCAATGTGCAGAAAGCAAGTTTGAAAGTGATTTGCCTCAGTTTTGTAGGACATAGTAATGGTTATGCAACCTATTACGGCCAATACCCTTTCCACAGCAATATGGACAATTAAAGTTCATGTTCAGCATAAGAGGCAGTTTAAAGCCTAGATACTGCACTTGGGAATTACTACATAAGCCGTTGCTAACTTCAATTTAAATGTATGATTACATCTAAGCATAGTACTTAATGAATCATGTCCTTGTGGAATATCATTCAGTAATTTCAGACCATATCTCTAATTTGTCAAAATAATTTTAAACCTCTTTTCCAACATGCTTCTAAGTGCACCCTATTCCATCACTCTGGACAGTAATGAATGTGCATGACAATTTCAGCAAAGTTCCATTTGGTACATCTTTCCATTAAGACAGAAAACCATACGTAGGTACTAAGTAAAACTTTCTGACTATTACTCATTAGCACATATTACTTATTCTACAGCACTTTTCTCTCCATCACCTGCCCTGGCTTTTTCAGGAGTATGTTCTGCAAGATGATATTAAAGCCTTCCTCAAGTCCAGACATGCCATCTGTTGAACATGTCAGTTCTCTCTCTACAGAGCCTGATGCCTATTTGCAGAATTAAATTAGATTTTTTGGCATGATTTGTAATTGATAAACCCACATTGACTGTTACTCATTTTTTATCTTTGAGATAATTACAAGAACTTTGCTTATTTCTTCTGCTGTTCTTCTAGGAATTAAAGTGGGCTGACTCACTTCTAATACTATGGTGGTTCTTTCACTCACACCACCCCCACTTTTTAAATGGGGATTTGTGATTGCTCTTTTCTAGTCTTCTCTATGACCAAATCCCGAAAAGAGATTCTACCAGATTTCCTCAATTCTTAAAATAGCTTAGAATAAAATCAACAAGACCAAACTAATTAGTAAATATTTAATATTAACTAATAATTATTATCTTGTGATTCAAAAATACATTCACTATCTTTGAGACAATCCTATCATCTCAGTTAATTAAAATACCACTTTAGCCAACAGAAACAGAACACTACTTTCTAATCTTGACCTTCTAGGATCAAGACAAGGTATAGAGTACCTGTGACCACTTCTAAAATTTTCTTCATTCCCATTCCTGAAAAGAAATGCAGTAATTCTGTGTAGGTACTGACCATTCTCTTCTGTAGTTAAAACACTTTTATTAACCAAGAAACAAAATTCAAAACTGTTTAGTACTTTAGGGCAACAGTGTCTTGGAAAGCACAGTTGTTTCTTACTAGTAGAGTTGATTCAATTCACCAAAGGTTCATGTAACACTGACTTGCCAAGCCTGCCTGTGGCACTGCTTGCCTCTATCAAACACTGCAGATTCTTTCTTAACTTATCCGGCCTATTCCCCCAAGATCTCAGGATTCTTAGTCACCGATGAATTCTTACTTGAAGAAATGACCCTGATGAGCATAAAATGCGTGGAGATATGAATGTGCTTGTCATAGCTGCATAAACAACACGTTTAAAGTGAACGTTACTTAAAGTTTCTTTTTTTCTTTAAATAGTAAGGCATACTTTTCTCTCTCTTCTTTCCCCACCCCCAAAGAGACACCAACTATATATAAGGAGCAGAAGGACCTGAGTAGCTGAAGTGAATCCCAAAATCCATGAACAGGGTGTATAACTCAAAAATTTACTTAAACATTTCTTTCCAAACAACGGACAGCAAAAGAGGGTTAAAAAGAGTAGCCTCCAA
Organism: Ceryle rudis; assembly: GCA_033439905.1. Classification (NCBI taxonomy): domain Eukaryota; kingdom Metazoa; phylum Chordata; class Aves; order Coraciiformes; family Cerylidae; genus Ceryle; species Ceryle rudis. The sequence continues at coordinate 15,911 of JAAGNO010011937.1, forward strand.
AACCATCATATTAAAGAGTTCAGAAAAGATGGGCAAGAACGGCACGAGGACTGGGGTAGTGTCAGCGAGACCTGAGTTTGGGATTTTTTTTTAACCTTATTGAAAAAGAGATAAAATCAGTCACTTGTTTTCAGTCTTACCGATTTCTCTATACACCGGAGACATAGCTATTTTAAAGAGTGCTTTGACTGTGAAGTTGGTTCATTTTCTCTTCCACTTTGGCACTCCAGCTCCTTGATCATCCAAAATGTACACACACCAGTTTGCATCTGGGCCCATAATGGCTGAAACAAGCAGTCATCTCAATGCAGAAAAAAAAAAGCTATGAATGAGGAGATAATAAAGATTGGTCTGCACAGTGAATACAAGTACCATCTGGCTTGGAAGCTTGCACTTGTTTCCTAACATATATAAAAGGACAGTATAGACTGAAAAAAAAAAAATCTATTCTCAAGGAATAGAAGCTGGGGCGGGAGAGGGTAACATCAGAACAAAACTGCAAATTTTAGAAGCTGAAGTGTTCTAAATATTGAAACATTTTACTCCTAATAGTAGAGAAACTTTACAATTTCAAGTCAATACTGGATGCATTTCTAAGTATATTCTATTTCATTCTCGCTTTCTTGAGCTTGATGCAGTAATTGCCCAAAGAGATTATATCACATATGCATCAGATGAAGTCAGATCATAACAGTCTCTCCTCTGATTAAAGATCTATTTAACCATTCTTCCCTTCTCTTACTGTGCACTCAGAAATTTTCCCATGTGTGTGAATCTAAAAATGCAGCCTTTTTCAATGGATCACCACCCTCCAAGATAAGCCATCATCTGTTATGTCCTAATCATGTATTATTAACAACCATAAAACTGAGAAGTGAGATATCTCTGAAATGACTATTATGTGAGTATTTTTACACTTAAACTTGTTTTAAAAGAAGATAAGTAATGCACTGAAAAAAAATAAAGGTTGCATATATTAAGTTAACTTCAAATTTGTGTGGTGGCATCGTATTATTTCAAATGCATACTATACAGTTGATATTTAAATAACAAGGGAAAACAATCTAAAAAGATATGGGGTTTTTTATATGCCCATTTTGTTTATATAGCTAAAACTATAAAGTCAGGTTTTTAGTTTGCCTATAATTATTTTGTTTCAATCTCTCTGATAATAGCTGTAATACAAGCAATGCTAAAAATATTGCAACATTATCTCATTGATTGCAGTGACTAAAAAAAGTAGCACTGTGGGGAAAAAAAAAAAAGGCTACATTCAATAACACTAAAGGAAACCATAAAAACATAAAATTACTGAGCTTCAGTAGGAGAAAATAGCTAATTCTTCCAACTTATGTGAAAAAGATCTGTTTGGTTTCTAGCAAACTTGTATACAGTGGCTGATAATGCAGCTCAAAGAAGAGATCATACCTGGAAAAGAAACACTTAGAAAATAGAAGTGTGGAAGCAACCTCATTTCTATACAAAGTAAAAACACTCTAGACTGACCTATAAAAAGCACATAAAATAAATTACACAATTTTTTTTTACTATTAATACAATGCTGCAGAATAACACTGATTTGCAAAATGTTCTTTGAACAGAAAGCAGTGATGGAAGTACTCTGTCGTCTTCTCATAAGGAAATATCAAGCTCTTTTCATTTCAATAAAATGGGATTCTATAAATAAAATGTATTTATATCTTTGCAAATAAGCACAAGCGTTACGCTGATCATGACTTTGGAAATCTTGCCTAATTTTTCTATGATGCTTCACAGACCAGTTTAGCATCTGGATGTGCTGATTTTTCTCACTTAGAACGATAATCGAGTTTTGCTAGTTGAACAAAATCTCTTCAGGAATGGAGAGCAGCTGGTCAAGCTGAACAAGATAAAGTGAATGGGCAGAAAAGTCCAATTTAAATGTTTGTGTCCCTGTTTTGTTGAAAATATATATTCTCAAACTGCCAACTCAGTCAAATGTTTAAGAATTCTCTTGTAATTCCTCCTGAAAATGCCCTACCATACAGCACCTACAGCAGTTTTCTCCCTTTTCAGCTTGTCAGGAGATTCCATTTTATCATTACAGGTACCCATATTTATCAGCTGCCATTATCATTACCTATCTCAACCACAGTAATGAGAAATTCCTTAGCAAGAAGCTATCAGCCATTATCAAATTCCCATCTATATTTTTCCACCTTAAGGGCTTTAGCCTAGTTTTCCACTCTCTGCATTGATTTTTAACAGAAGAGAGCATTGAGTGGAAAGTTTCATTTCTTACACTCAAAATGCTCAGCACCCTGTGACTAGCATGTCCAGAGTAAAGATCATGGTCAACAATTTCACTCCTCAGGCATAACAGTGGTTTTAATTTACACAAAAGGAGACCGAGCTTTTCTACAACAATCCTCCACTCCTAAACCACCCTGTCTTTTGTTCTAACTGCAAGGTGCACTGACCTCAACTCTTCTAATACGAACACAAAGAAATGTATGTAGTTTTTAAAAACCACCATGTTAAATAAACCCAACTAACTGCACATGAAATTCCACCCCCAGGGAGATAATGTGAAAAACAAACCAAATGTAACAGATGTTAGTCATGTCATTTAATGCATGACTGAAAGACTAAAGATACTATGTTGATGAGGACAACACAAGAACCTCTGCAGAACAGAACAGGATTAGCACTTCAGTTGTTAAAAATGAGGACACAGGATAAATTTAAAAAAAGAAGACAATTCTTATTTTCATATTTAATTAAATTGAAAACTTGAGAACGCCCAACAAAGATGCTTCAGAACTTCCAATTTGCTATAAATCCTGACAAAATCCCAGAAGACTATGATTCAAAATTAACATTAAATCAGCCACTGATGACATAGCACCGTGGCCAAACTGATCAATACTAATAATACTCTATTTGTGATGTCTTGGATTATTCCTGTGTATGATTTTAGGGTACAAATTAATAACCTTCAGTATAAACATTATACAAACTACTTACTGAAACCACAAATGAATGTCAAAATTTCTATAATCGTTGTATTACTAACTATATGTATTATCACAGCAGGAAAAGAAATTAAAAATCTCATGGTCTTAAGACTTTCTTTAAAACAGCACATTTGTTCAGTGCATCACTGACAGCAGCTTTGAAATAAAGCTGCAATTAAAGAAAAAAATTTAAGTGACATCTACAAAAAAAAAGTTACATCTCAGAGTTTAACCCAAACGTCCATAAAAGGAATACTTTAAATGTTTAAGTATCATTGAAAATAACTGGAAAATGCTAACCAACTTCCTAAGTACTAGTTGAAATTCAGAGAATTACTAAAGAAGGTGATGGACTAATACTTAAAAAAAAAAGTTCAATATGCAAACATATCTGTGGAGCACCCAATGCAGTCTTTTCTGTCATGAAATTTCAAGTAGACAGGAAATGTCTATGATTTTCTGTAAAACAGAGCAGAATAGCAGCATCTGTGATGCCACTGTTACAATTAACATTTCATCTTAAATCATCATCTTCATGGTACCTATACAAAAAATATATTCTAGTTGGAATGTCAGTGACTACTTAAAAGATACATAGCCCTTTAAATATAAGCCATTGCTCGTGGATACTGTAAATCATTTTCAAAAGAAACAAAACCCAGAATCATTACCATTCATCCCCTGGGAAAGAAGGGCAAATTCCCCATAATCATTCTTGGAAGGAATTCTATCACAGGATTCTGAGCCTTGGATACATTTGATAGCTTACAGGATTTTAGCACCCAGAGATAAAAATCTTATTACCTTAGACTTCCCATTTTCACATTTAAAAATAACAGCACTATCTTATCAATGTCTGTTTGATGTTTCTTACTCTATCAGGGACATATTCATATGGTCATTCTATATCAGGATGATTCATATGCTGCAGCTAGAATATAGACATGTCTGTCAAGCAAGCAAATGCACATCTTAAACGAGGCTAATCTAAATCAGCCTTCAAGAAAGAGAGTAACTGCCCAGTTATATTTCCGACAAAAAAAATATTATTTCTCTGCATTATGGTAGCACACAGAGGCCTCAGACAACTTCCTCCCACCACTTTTATGTTAAAGTCTGTACAAAGAGCAAGAGAGAGCTGGAGAGCTCTATTTTTAAATAAGTTGAAGGTCATGTTCAAAGGCTGCAAATATTTATGAACTTGATTAACTTTACACAAGTCTTTGCGCAGGCAAGGACTAATGGCAAGATTTAGCAACTACTGTGCTGCATTCTAGCACAGCCTAAAATGTACTCCAAGAAAGCTATTTAAAATGCCTAAATTATGAACTAAGTACAGTTAATGAAGTATCCTCAAAACAAAAACCAGATGCCTGAAAAAAACCTGTCAAAGAAATTGTACAGATCTAGGCAAGCGAAGGAAAAGGACACAGCTCTTCGGAACGTCTGTCTCTTCCATGAATTTGGGTGCCTGACTGAGGCCCCTCTACACATTTGAAATTATGTACAATAGTACCATGAATTGTCTTTTCACAGAATATTCTTGGAGAAGTCAGAACCTAGATGAACAGATTCATTCTTCTTACAAGCATGGTATCAATCTTTTAGATAATAGATTGTCCAGACAGAAATTAGTAACCAAATGGAAATCCAGGCCTTTTCACACTCCCAGAGGAAGTCTGTACCCGTAGGGCTACAGAGCCAGGCACTCCAGCTTGCTTTCCTGTCAGCCTCTGAGGTTTTCTGCATCATATCATAAGTTCAACATCTAGGATAATGAATGTCCTATGAGACTATTCATCTGGTTTTTGTTGGAGGTCTGAGTTTCAAAAATCCTGGGTGGAAGGTTATGGAGCAGTCCCTATTGGAAGCCATTACCAAGCACAGGAAATATCCAGGCAAATATGCCTGAATTACCTGGATGCTTTCTGTGATAAGATGACTGGCTGTGTGGACAAGTGATGTAAACACTTGTGACCTGCTCTCCCATGGCATCCTTATAGCCAAGCTGAAGAGACACAGACTAGACAAGCAGATGAAAAATTGATTGGTTTGACAGGCTCCAGGTATAGTCATCGGACATTGAAGTCCAGCTGGTAGCCAGGAACTAGTGATGTTCCTCCAGGATCAATCCTGAAGTCAAGACTGTTTATTATCTTTATTAATAATATGGATAGTATCCATCACCAGCACATTTGTGGAGGATACCAAACTGGGAAGGAACAAGGGGAATCTCTCATATCTGTCAAGGATGGCAAGGCTACTATGCAGAAGACATCTAAGGTCTGGAAAAATAGTTAACAGGAACATTAGGAGTTTCAACAAAGATCAACTCAAAATTACAGCATCTGTCATCATTCATTACACTGCCCATTCATTTCCAAATCTTGATGCAGTTTACAAAAGCAAATATTTGAATGAGAATTCAAAGAAGTTTATGCACAAGTAGGATTTGCTATTTGGCTACATGATAGATAAGTAATTATGACTTTCATTTAAGTAAATATGGTCCAAAAAAAAAATAAAAGAGACAAATTATCAATTTAATGTTGTCATCTGAAAAGCTGAAACAGCAAAATCTATGTATGTTGCATTTCTGTGATTGTTGGAGCTTAGTAAAACATGTACTAACTGTAAAAAAAAAAATAAATAGGGCAATAAATATTTGTCCTGAAATGTGTAAACACGGTACCTATAACTGTTCCTACCTAGAGCAAAACACATCTAAGAAGCATCTCTATCAAGCAACATGACAGGTGGTTTCTGACAGATACCACTGATCCTTTGTTGAATATAGAACAAGTCACTAAGAGACAAAGTGAACATGAGATTCATGGAACCATGCAGGTTGGGAAAGACCTTTAAATTCATCAAGTCCAACCATAAGCCTAGCACTGCCAAGTCCACTGCTAAACCACATTGCTAACATTTGCTTTTTGAAGGATTTACCACAAATGGCAACAAGTGAACCATCTACTTTCATTTTTTTCAATTATTTTTAGCATTTTCGAAGCATACTGTACAAAAGGGGTAAATTAATCATCTTGATGTTCATGGATATCAAGCAGGCATTTCCTCTTCTTCAGCTGACAGAAGTTATCCAAGACCTTTGATACATACAAAATGTCTCCCTTTCTAACAGAAAACATGAGAGTTACAGTTCCAATGGCTGTCCCACCATGAAAAGTCATTCAAACCTGGAGACTAAAATAAGAGGGCAAATGAAGCATGCCCATGAAATGTGCACTCGGACAAGAGCTATGAAAGAGTACTTTTCCTACTGACCAAAAAGTTGAAAAACTAAGTGCATACACTAGTGTACATTTGGAAGACAAGATGATCATGATCATCACATAATCATGTGATGTACATTGATAATAGCATGATTATTAGCTAAAAGAAATATTGGTAATAGCTTTAAAACAAAAGGAGACAAATTCTGCTAGTCCTCAAACCACAAATTTAATACCCAAAAATAAGGAGAAGACAAAGCAGACTAGGCATTTCTAGCTAGCTCTCATAGCCAAAGCTTTTAATGCAGACCACTACAAAAATTCTACAATCTGCTATACAGAAGTTAAGCCATATGGTCATAGTGACTCCTCTTTAGAAGGAACTCCTCACAGCTTTAAAAATCTGTGACTGTACATTTTATCAATGAACTATTAGGATGCACGCTAAATTAAGTTTAAGACAGCTTGAAACTATTTGAATAGAAATGACCAGTAACAGCAATTTCTAATTTCTTTCTGAAAAGAAAGCTAAAATTTCACCAAAAAAAAAAAAATCTTAACTATCTGAAGTAGTGACTACTGTTTCATTAGCTTTATTTTTAAATAATGTAAAAAGTTTCTATTCTCTCCTACAATAGCAAGTCATTTTCCTAATGATTTAGTGACCACATAAAAACATACTGATCTTTCAATATGAATTTGATACAGAAGACTACTTCAAAATAATGACACTGGTAAATAGAGTATTTAAAAGTTATCATAAATTAATACAGCAGCACAAATATTCCCCTCTAAATGTTTGCTTGAGTTAACTTATTTCTATGGAATGTTTTAGTTCCACTAAGAAGTATTTATCTTTGCTTTGGAAATTGCTATAATACTAAATGGAGATCAGCAAAAAATTGAACCACCCCACTTTCAGTAAGCAATTATTACACTATATATGATTAATGCATATATTCTTTCATTCTGCCTTTTCAATTACATGCACACAAAAAAGAGATGGAATTCTCAAGGTTGAAAAAGCTCAGCTTACACCAATGCAATCACGTGGGTTTTCTCTGCCTTGGGTATGAGGTTAATGTGACATCTTAACTACAACAATGATAACTGTGGGTTAAAAAAAAAACAAAACCCACAAATAACAAACCACAAACAAAACAAAACAAACACCAGCTGAGTTATTATATAGTAAATGTGTATCTTGAAACCCCTGTTGGTCTACTACTGTGTTTCACTCCTCGTGAACTCAGGATATGAAGATGCTCAACAAGGAGGAGTCCTACTTTTGCAATAAATCAGCAATCTTGTATACTAAATTACTGTAAGGACACTTAAAATGCCAAGTATCTTAGAACAACTAATAATGACAGAAAAAGATATGAGGCAGACAAATGGAATTAGCAACTCAAAATATCATTTCAAAAGATACTTCTATCAACAAAGGAAAGTATGTTAATGCTGAATAGTAAAATAATCAGAATGTCAGAAGTCACATTTAAATGATGAAAAAAAAAAAAAAAGCCAGTTGAAGAACTGGCTATAATGGATTATTTATTTAGTCATCATTTACCAGAAAGACAATTTGTCATCCCCTCATCTCCTCTAGCCTAATAACTCAAATAATAGTAACAAGCATCCATTGGCCTGATCCTAAGAAATATCTGTCAGATCAAAAAATTTAAAAAGGCATCTCAAGCAGCTACTTGTAAACTCCAGAAACATCCCAGAAGGTGAGACTCAAAACCTGTCTCAACGGTTCTTTCTCTCCTTCGCCTTTTATTTCTTCTTTCGTTTCCCTCCTATGAGGGATGATCTCCAGATGAGATCCTTCCTTCACAGCCCCAGCCTCGTGGCTGCAGCACCCCCATGAGCCAACAGCGAGTAAGACAGCTCAAAGCACCGACCCACCTCTTCCAGGCTAACCAGACTTCGGGCTCTGCCTGTCTTCCTCCAGCAGCGAGTCGCAAGCAAAAAATTAAGATAAAGACACATCTTTTCTCTTGCTTCTTTTACCCACCACTTATGTGTGTTTGTCAGTAAAAGGAGGAAGAATCTAACAGTGGTAGCTAAAGCCCATCTTGCTTGCCCAGTTCTTTTCCCTAATGGGACATGTAAAGACTGGCAGATTCTATGAAGGTATTTCATTTTAAACATCTCCCTATCTAGCATGAAAACATTAAGAAGCTACTAATGAGAAAAAAGCGTTACTTAGAATTTTTCACCTTTAAATGTTTTCATTGTTTTCCTTCTTTCTCTGTCACTTAATCAAGAGCTTTTAAGATGGGGATTTTTGTGGTCATCTTTTCCATAGGATTAAGCAGGCCCAGGTCTCTCTTCTCAAAACTTCAACTTTCTTTCAGCTGTTCAGCAATATAAAACTATGCTGTTAAACTATTTGCTGAACTGGTTCATCCCTTCAAAACCAACAGAGGATCACTCCTCTATCACAGCTCAGATAGTCCATTATTATTAATTTGCACTCTAGCAGCCTCCCGAGTGTTAAATACTGTATGAAGTATAAGACAGTATGACCTCTCCTACACCAAATCAGAATTTTCAAACACTAGACAGAAAAAAAGACGGAGGAAAGTAATGCCATATACAGACAGGGTAGGTAATCACCACAGGGTCAGAAACACACCTTGCTAACTCAGGGGTTTTAATAAGATCAAGTAGCAAAATTACTGGTTTCACAATTCCAATAGAGGAAACGATTTCATGAACAAGAAGTGAACTGGAATTTATTTTTCCTAACTATCAAATACATTGTGGTCTAGCAAAGTAATTGGCTTGCCACAAAGACAAAAAGCCCCACATACTACAACTATTTAAGACTTCCAGTTTACCAACTCCTACAATGTTAACATTGTGTTCAGATAATCTCTTTTCACACTGATAAGAGAGTATACAGAAAATACAGAACATTTTTTATATTAATTATACTTGAAAAAGTTAAACCCCAGTTTCCATCTCAGACAAAAATAACCAGGTCATCCTTTGATTTACTGCAAAAACCTGTCAATACAATCTAAAAGGTTATTTAGACTCTATGGAAGAAAATACACAAATTCACATAGCAGGGCATGCTGGTTCTTGCTGTGCTTTAGGCAGGCTGCAGCACAGCTGAGGTACAGCACTGCCCTCCTAACCAGGGGCCATCAATGGGAAATGTCCATTCCCAGCCCACAGTCTCACACACAGAGCCTCTGTAGTCACAGGCTGGTATGGAGAATGACACTGGCATGTTTTGTAAAAAAAAAAAGTAAGCCAGCAAGTCAAATATTTTATTCCTTCTTTACACCAGTCCTTGTTTACATCAGGCCAGATGCAATCTTAACTTCAGACTATATCTGCTTCACTTAGCACACCTTAAAAAATTAACTCACAGCTGTATTTGACAATTTTCATCTGTGTCTCATTCCTTAATAACTTGAAAGAAAATGTTATACAAAGCATAAACAATTAATGTATTGAATACAGACAGTTAAGCAAACTACCACAGAATGGTAGGGATTGGAAGGGAGCTCTGGAGATAATAAAGTCCAATCCCCTGCCAGAGCAGGATCACCCAGGGCAGGCCACACAGGAACAGAGCCAGGTGAGTCTTGAAAGTCTCCAGAGAAGGAGACTCCACAGCCTCCCTGGGCAGCCTGTTCCAGGGAGGAACAGGAGAGAAGTTTTTCCTCATGTTGAGGTGGAACTTAAGTGTTCCAGTTTGTGACCATTACCTCTCATCCTATCACAGGGCACCACTGAAAAGAGACTGGCCCCTTCTACTTGACACCCACCCTTCAGATATTTGTAAACATAAGATCCCTTCCCAGTCTTCTCCAGGCTAAACAGCCCCAGGGCTCTCAGCCTTTCCTCATAGAGATGTTCCAGTCCCTTAACCATCTTCATGGCCTCCACTGGATCCTCCCTAGTATTTCCCTGTCTCTCTTGAGCTGGGGAAGACCAAAAATGGACACAATACTCCAGATGTGGTCTCAGTAGGTCAGAGTATCCTACTTATTCGCAATAAAAGAGCGGTCTGGAGAACACGTCTTAGGAGGAGCAGCTGAGGGAACTGGGTTTAGGCTGGAGGAGGCTGAGGGGACACCTTATCACTTTCTACAATTACCTGAAAGGATGCTCTAGCAAGATGGGTGTTGGTTTCTTCTCCCAAGTAACAAGCCATAGGACAAGAAGTAATGAGCTTAAGTTACACCAAGGCAGGTTTAGATTGGGTATTAGGAAAAGTTTCTATACCAAAAGAGTGGTGAGGCATTGGAACAGACTGCCCAGGGAGGTGATGGAATCACCATCCCCGGTGATGTTCAAAAAAATATGTAAACTTGGCACTTCAGGATATGGTTTAGCAGTCATGGTAATGTTGGGTAGATGATTGGACTTTATGACATTGGAGGTCTGTTCCAACCTTAATGATTCTATGAAAAACTCATTTCAAGACATAAAAATGTCATTGATGCATAGTTAAATACAAATTGAAAGTCTCCTTTTATGAATTTAAGTACGCATACTCTCTAATATGTGAGGCATACCACTTCTGTAGTATAAGTGTACGTTCACAGCCAACAATTTTCCCACAAATATATTTACAATGAAAAAAAGTTCCTTTACACTCGAGATCTTTTCTAGAGTTCTCTCAATGCTGCCAAAGACCATAAAATAGATCTATATTTGTTTACAGTGTATAAAAAAGTTTTACTGAAAGCTAAAATTACTGTCTTAGTATTTTCTCTTTTTGAAGTCACACTCCTATTTTAATAAGTACAATTTCATTACTTTTCACCTCCACTAGTATCTCCAAGATAGCACTGTTCTGACAATGAAACAAATTATATTTGGCTAATTTTTCACTGTGCTATATTCCATTACCTTTAATCTCTATTCATTTTAGCAGAATTGATTAGTGAAATTCCTTTTCCTGCTATCTGAATTTGTCTATGATGAAGAACAGAAGGGGGAAAAGAAAATACGAGTTTAGTTAAAAATTCCCAGAATTTAAAGTTTAGTAACTATGAAGTGCTAAGATTTTGTTTCAGTGGTTTTGTCTTTTTTCTGCTTTCCAAAAGGTGATAGATTTAACCACATGTACACAGAACTCCACACTGTCATTTTCACTTAGTCATTTTTCAAATCATAAGCACACCATGGGCTGCCTTCGGCCTCTACTGTTCTCATACTGTACCAAAGACACAGTATTTCACACAAAGCACCAGCCCCTATATCCTAACAAATGTAAAATTATCCTTAGGAAGTTTTTAAGAGTAGATTTTGGACTTTATTTTTAGCAGTTTGTGTGCCATACGTTCTCATAAATTATTTTTCTATGTTAAGAAACCAAAATTAATCAATTAAAATGTTATTTTTTTTTCAATTAAAAAAATATGTATACACACATATGAATCCAGGTAGGTATAAGAATATTCTTCTGTATTAGTACACAAGGATGACCACACGCTTCCCATTTTACAGTACTGTTTTCAATTTCACAGAACTTCATCACTTTTCAACCATTTGGCCCGACATTCTACATCACTGGTTTTACTTCACTCTGCATATTCTTAATGACTTCCATAAAGGTTTCTCTATTTACATAAAGCTGCAAGAGAACATGCTGCTTTACTTTCAAAAAATAACCAAAAAAAAATCTGATGATACAATATTAAGCAACATACTTTGGAGGAAGGCCGTAACTTATGACAAATGATGTGCCCTTGGTCATATGGAAACCAAACAAAAAAACCTTTGAGAGCAACTTCAGATCACACATACTAAAGAGAATGACTTTAGAAAGATTTTAGAAACCAAATCCTCCAAACATTTAATCTGCAAGGTGAATCTTCTAACCTGGGCTGAACAAAACTGTATCTGAAAAACATAGCTCTGAGCTTCTATGAGTCATATCAGGTTTTGATCCAGTTACTTGAAATGAGAATAGAAACCTCTTTCTCCTGAGCTCCCTGCTGGGATCAGGCATCTTACAGGAGATCCAATATAATCCTCTATAAATCCTAATATGTATTACATTTATTTCCCACTTCAGCTGAAAACAGAACCCACAACTATCAAGCATTCCTCTGCTAATACTGCTGACAGTCACTGGTAGCATATCCCATCATGCTTTTTCTAGGCAGTCAGGCAGAAATGAAAGCACAGTCACTGTTAATACTTTATTAGCTCCTGTAACATAGATAAGGGCTGTCACTCTAGAGGTTCCATCCTTATGAGGATATGTGCAAGGCAACCTGATGTGTTCTGTTCGCACATCATCACTTCTGTTTATGAAATGAAGAGTTAGAAAATGTTATAAAATTGTTTGGTTTGCGATCTCTATGCATGTGTTACAATAACGACACGATGGCACATTGTTTTTACCAAAGATCCTGTGGCTCACTTAGCACAGTTCAGCTAGGTAGCAGTTATTCAATGTTTTGTGTCCTCCTCATTTGACCCATGCTGAATTTAACATATACTATTCAAATCCTGCTCTCACCACATAATTCAGTACTTAAAATGGACTTTCAGTTATTCTTGCTGCTAAAATCTGAACTTTAAAAAAAAAAAAAAAAATAGGGTTCTTTATGACTAGTAGGAAATCCTTCAAGATATGTTGCAATTCATAGACAGGTTTCCACCAAGCATTGACAATCTTATTTAAAACTCAAGATAAAACTTTTTAGCTTGAGAGTTCACATGTTTTCCACTATTTCCCGTGCTGCTCACCCACAGCTTTATGGCAGAACGTCTCTGCCAGATGCTGCATCACATCTGGAGGCCACTGAGGCATAATGCCTAGCAAGATCTGTTTGGTGCAGGACCTCTTTGCAGTTGATACTATAACCACTGCCTCAGGTAGCTGACCCTCACGCCCAGTGCAGTTTCTTAGTGCTTTCATATCAGTCAAGAAACAATTTTGATAATTTTTACTGGGAGTGTCTTCATGTACCTTTGTTTCCGAGACAGAAACAGAACAGCATTTTGTTTCATGTACATAAAATACAAACTATTCTAGACACCCAGGATGGAGAGTGACATCCAGATGTGAAGTAATACCTCAGTTCTGGAATAATATACATGAAAAAAAGGAAGATTTACCCTAACTTATAGAATACATTAGAACTTACACTGGATCCCTTCCCAAGTGAAACCTTACTCAGAAAACCATCATATAAAGAGAATCATCTGTAAGAGTCTCTCTACTTTGCGGGCAAAAATGGCAGCCAACAGACAAGATGTGTTTGTCCAGAGATGAAGTCGTGACATTAATGCCAGAGAATAAAACAAGGAAGCACACTGATACCAAATAAATCTACCATCACCACCAGTGATATCATTTATCAATGTCTGAATGGCAAAGAAAGGTCACCTTGGGGTACAACAGTGAAAAAAATCAGTCATTATGAGAACAGCGGAGGAACTGGAAGTAAAACAAAGAAATGTTGCCACGCGAGTAGCTGCATGTCACAAGCTATAAAGGTCTCTTTGTTCCAGGCAACACTATTAGATTCTGACTAACCACTCATTCTGCTATCTCTGCAGTGGAGCTTCTTAGACAAAAACTCTGTAGATGTGCTGGGTCTGACTGGGATAGACTCAATTGTCTTCACAGCAGCCTGTAGGGTGCTGGGTTGGTTTTGTTTGCATTTGTGACTGACAGTGTTGGTAACACACCAGTGTTCTGCCTGCTGCTGAACAGTGCCCACACAGCGCCAAGGCTTTCTCCCAGCCCATCCCTCCACAACTAGGTTGAGGTTAACAAGAAACTGGGAGAGGACACAGCTGGGATAGCTGATGCAAACTGATGAAAAGGATATTCCACACCATATGACATTTTGCTGAGCAGTACAAGCTCAACAAAAGGACAAGGAAGCAGGGATAGTCATGGTTAGGGCGTTTGAACTGTTCTGCATGCTGAGGTGGAGGTTAACAGAAATTGGTTAAACACCTGCCTACTAGCAGGAAGCAGGGAATAAATTCCCTTGCTTGCATGCATAGCTTTTGCTTCACCTCTCAAGCTGTCTTTATCTTGATCCACAAATCTTCTCACCTTCCTTTTATTTTTTCTCCCCATTCCATGGGAGAGGGGAGGGAGCAAGGAGCTGTGCTTAGCTGCTCACCAGGGCCAAAAACAAAGAAAGCAGAAGAGGAGAAGCTTTCTCTAGTGCATCTGTGCAATGGGAAAGAGCACGGTAATATCAAAATGATGTTCTAAAGACCAGCTCTGCAGGTAATATACACTAGGTATTAGACTCATTTTGAAAAACTCCTTTCTTATTCAAGCACAAGTCCAGAGAGAAACCCATCTGACATTCCTAATTAGATTGAGCTAAACTGCCAGATTGGAAATTATCTAGTGAAACTCTCAGACAAGCAGTCTTGAGATTCTTTTGCAGCTCCTTCCGATTTCTGAGCTCAAATGTCTGGCAATCACTACAGTTCTTCCAAACATGTCTTCACCCAGACAGACATCCAAGAAGGTAAGAATGGCTGTCTGACAGAAGGATGCTATACTGCATGCCAAGCAAGGCCTGAAGCCAGAGCAACTTCTAAGAAGCAGCTTTGTAAAAAAAAAAAAATGAACTAAAAAGTTGTAAGAAATCAATTTCCCCTCCAAATACGAACAGCCAAGAAGGGGGGGAAGTAAGTAAAGTTTAAATAAAGCAAATACAGAAACAAACAAACCAAACCAAACAGAATAGTTTCAAAACAGAAATGTTCCAACTTAAAACATACGGCATCCAGTATGTAGCTCATTCATTTGTATTTCTGAGAACAGTCTACGGAGCTGCACAGAAATGACTAAAGATAACAAAGTTCTTGAGACCATTATAAAAATCATTCAGTCTATATTAGGAAATACAGAATTCTAAACTAAGAGGAAATAACTGTTCCATCCATCATGAGTATCATTCTTTACTGTGTACCTACAGATAAAATGCAGTCTTGGTTTGAAAGAATCAAGTAACAAGAGCACTGGTAATCCCTGTGATAGAATGCCCCAAAGAGCAATAAATCCTCATTCCCAGAATACTTTTACTAAGAATTCATATTTTTTTTAACTTTTTCTCCTTTATTTGCTTCTAAAATTGTGTACACTGCTATATTCACCCCCTTTTACTATCACTAAACCCTGTAATAACATGAAAAAAATAAAAGAATTCACATACTTGGACCTTTCACAGGTTCTTGTAAACAGCTTTGTAGTTCCCTGAACAATGCTTAATCCATCAAGTTACTTCTGACCAGGGTGTCTTAGAAGTGAATGCAATATTCTAGCAAAGGTCACACACAAGATAGCAGGAGAGGAAAGGTAACATCTCAAAAAAAAAAAAATGAAAATTCATTCACACACTATGCCTACCTTAAGAAGGTTTTTCATGGATAAGAATTCTAGTATACAACTGGAGAAAAAGTCTTAGTAATTAAAAAAAACCTGTTATAAGAATATGCTTGAAGTAGATAGTCATTTCTACTGAATATGCCATCCTGCTTAAAAAAAGTTTGTGTGCCTCAATTCATAGTTTTGCCAACATAGTAAGATGTTAATTACATTTTTATACCACTATTTATGCTAGCCGAAGTCTCACCTATATACCTGAGACTCAGGCTTCTAAACACTCAGATTATTTTTGTGAAATTACCTCTCCTGGTGGCAAAACCAACTGTGTTTACTGGAGAGGTGCCCACCTCACATCTGCCTCACCTTAACTCAGCTTAGTAATTGCAAAATAAAAGTCAGACTAATGAAAATTTTAAAGTCACATTAATCTTTTTCCTCCAAATCCTGTTGATTCTCAGGGAGAACAGGGACACAAGTAAACAAGCATATTTTGACCATATCTCAGTAAACTTTTCAGCTATGCCATACAAAAAGTAGTTAAACTGGTCAGGAACCAGCCCTAAAAGATGCCATTGTATGCTGTTAATAGAGGAAGCGTTAAACTGGAGCAGAAACAGTAAATTCCTCTAGAAACTATCCTAGGATGATTTCTTTCATTAACCTGGTCTATAAAAACAAGAGCACAACATGCACTTTTAGCAAACACACCCCCACTCCCACCCAAGCTTGGCACACCATGAGAACTAAGGCAGATCAACACCCTCTACAGTAGCAACTCACCAACACCAAGCCAAATCCAGCTCCAGCCCCGCAACCTTCCACTGCCGCTCCCACCAGCTCCGGAGAACGTTCCAGAAGGCCGGCTAAGCCCACACCGACAGCCAATCACCAGCCGCCACGGCTTCTTCAGCCAATCAGAACGGGGAATCCCTGCCCACACCTGTGAAGCGCCGCGGTCAGGGCGAGCTGAGGAGTCCTGGTGAGGGGCTGTGGGAAGCAGCGGCCATGGGAGTGCCGAGGCTTGGGGCAGCGAGGGGTCTCCCCGCAGCTCCGCCCAGCGGGGCCGGGTGACGGCACCTGCCCGGCCGTGCGCGGGGTTCTGGGGCTGGGCGTCCCTTCTCCCAGAAGGCCGTGTGAGGACTTGCAGCGCTGCCTTGCTCCCCGCTGTGCCGTCCGCCCTGCGGAGCCGGGAAGCCGCGTCACTTGTTAACGCTGAACGTCGCTGTCATTAAGTGTGTTGCTAGTGACACGAGCCCCTTCAGTCCCCACTCTCCCAGCTCCTTCTCAGACTGCTACAGCCAGTTGGGCCACGCACGAGGTCATAAGTTTAAGAAGCCAATATACAAAAGGTGTTCATGCTCCCAGAATGACTAGAAATGGTCAATAATTTGCAGAATAAAAGAGGAGAGCAAAGGGACAAAAAGAACCAGTCCAGCCACTTCTGCTGAAGGGAGGAGCGCTAAAACCAGCGCACGGATTCTCGTAAAACTCCCCCTCGAGCTCCACACGCAGCACTGTTTGATCCCTTTCAAGAAAGGTGAACTCACACCTCAAGAGTTAAGAGGATGATTAGGGAATGATGCACCTAATTTAAGAAGAAGAACGAGAGATTTGAATTGTAGTAAAATGACAAATGAAAAAAAGGACAGAGTAAAAGCAGAGGCAAATAGCAGAGAAAGAAGAAAAATGTTAAAGAACAGGTATAAATCATCTGGGACTATTTTAAGCAGGAAATTGGAAGATGTTTTCTGACTCTAAAGAGAGTGGTAGACCAGCACAACTTCAAATAAGAAAAGTGACGACAAAATACAGTTAAACTAATCAAGCTCTACCTATAAAAGAGTTATGAAATGGGCTATTAAGACATGCTTGTCTGAGAGCTAGAGTTTGGACTTGGTGGCCTAAGAATCATTTATTCTTTCTAGGGATGTATCTTCCATTCAACTACAGACAAAA
>JAAGNO010011937.1:57039-69551 GCA_033439905.1 Ceryle rudis
CTGGTCTTAAAAACTTCCAAGGATGGGGCCTCCACCACCTCTCTGGGCAACCTGTTCCATGCACATGGACAGAAGACATTTTAGATTTTTAATATTAGAGAAATGCATACATAATTTCTGGTTTGCACTTTATTAATTATCTTTTTTTTTAGCTTTGAATCAGAATTATTCTTCAAATAGTTTTAGATTAAAAAAAACCCTGTATTAAAACGAATTCAAGTAACTCAAACAGTGAGTGTGCTCTTAAAGGCTAGTTAACTGGCTGCAAAAAAAAAGGAGAGGAGAACCACTGAAAGCTCTATTCTCCCTTTATCTACTGCAAACAAACAAAAAATGGAAGCTGTATCTACATACATGATGTCATACGTGTAGATATCGAGTTGCAATTTCCTTCAATTCCCTTTACTTTTTATTACGGTAAGCACAATACCTGCTACATGTGATTATTCTTGAACTTTATCCCCCAAAGCTTTATCATGTTTGTAGAACGTGCACTAGTTTCACTGCTTATTAAATTGTAACCTTTATACTGTGCATATTCCACAAACTGATGTTACACAAAAGAATCTGGAGGTAGCAGAGTAGCCAAAGATGCATGAGACTAATCAAGTATTTAAGCTCTAAAAAAAAAAAAAAATAGAGAGCAGAAAACTACAAACAACAGTGAACCCAAGAACTGCTGACACTACAAGACTTACTAACTTCATTACTTTGTAAGTTCATTTGTTAAAAGCTACAGTCAATAGATTGATTCATTTCAATATTTATAATGGGTAATCATCATTTTACTCACTTGCTAGGGCATTCTGGGCAAGTTGACTCCCTTTTCTGTATTTATTTTACAAATTTTATCCATTAAGTGGATAAAACATCTACATCTAGTGGAACGCTAGGCATTATGACATTTATCCGGTTCTAAGAAGGGAAATCATTACCAATCTTTGAAGAAATTACCAGAAAACACCTTACCGAGTAAGAATAATAAAGACATCAGCAAAATATTAGCAGCCAATCTACAATCCATGTTTTCAATACACCTCCAGCTCAAACAGTATTAACAGTAAACATAAGAAAATTTGGAAGCCTGTAGAGTTATTATGACAACACGATAAGGGTCCTCTCTGTCAAGTGAGAATGGAAGAGGTCTTAGGAGACCAGAGAACACAATTCCAACCTGACACAATGGGTCTTTGTTTTTCCCAGCATGGGCACTACACCTTGTTCAGACTGCCCTTCTCTCTGCTCTTCCACAGGCAGCAACATCAGTTCAGGAACTACACATTCACTGCTAAAATTGTACAGGAGAGAAGCAAGGCTGGCTGCAGTCTCTCACTCCTGCATGGCCATTATAGGTTTTGACATAAATGAGGAATAATGGACCTGATTTTTTTTCTTTGAGAATAAGATTAAATCAGAACTGATCTAATGACATCAGTAGACTTATAACAGAATAAAAGAATGCAAGTTAAACCAAAATCAGGTTCAATCACTTTATTATGGAAAAAAAAAATTTGGGAAAGCATCACAAAAGAGTAATAAAGTGCTTTATTCGCCAGTGATATGGTCTAACACAAGTATTTTCTTACAAGCTCCACCCGTAAAACATGAGCCAGGGAAAGTGCATAATTTAAAATTAATCTCTATTAAAATCTATAGGACTCACAGACTTCACTTGTCATGTCACATATAAAATGGATATGAAATCACAAAAATTAGAAAATCCTATTTTGTATAACCTAAATGTAAGTAAAATTAAAAATATTAAACTAGTATTTATATAATTTAAAAGCTGTTTGGAGCACTGGAAGCAACATATCATTTCTTGAATGAAAAAACCCATTCTTCAAGACAAATATGCCCTCTATAATATCTTTCTTTTTTTCAGAATAATTCCATTATCAGCTCAGATCTCTATTGAAGCTCCGTCCTCATTTTCTACAGAGAAACATGTAGTATAAGTGCATCTTCTTTACATACAGCATTAGGAGAAAAGACCTTTTAGTATCTCTTTTCACAATAACACAGGCATTCAAGCCAGCAGTACAAACCAGTAACGGAATCACTGTAATCCAGTCAGACACTGGACATTTGTTAAACCAGTCACTGAGACCATCTGAATATTAACCTGTGAAAAATTAAAAGCTTTCTAAACCCTCCAGAAATTTCGGTCTGATATTTATATGGAAAAAAAATAAAAAAATATTCAAAGGAAGTTAGCTTTAATAAAATTGATGGCTTCTTACTATGACATTTAAAAAAATGCATAATTTATTCATATTTGGGGGAAGCAAATCTTTCCACAAGAGTGGGCTTTGATACCGAAAGGACCATCACACTCACTTGGGGGTGTAACACACATTAACATGTTCAAATATTGCTTTTGTAGTAATTTTTACTGGCGTTCTAGAGGGGAAGCATAAGAACAGGGACAGCAGTTTTATTTTTCAATAAACTGTAGATCAAAGACGACTGTTACAGCAATCCAAGAGAAAAAAAAAATTCTAACCAATAGTAGAATGTAGCTCCTAATGAATGCTGGTCTAATAATAGCAACAAAATTATTCACAAAATATGTGAATATTTAATAGTCCTACATAATAGTCCTAGTCCTAATAGATTTATTTCTCTTCTGAAAGAATGAAATGTCCCTCTAAATATAGCACTGCTTAAAAATAAGATGGCTAGGTAGGCATTCAGAAAATTGCTACTAATATTTTATGGTAATATTTTTAATTGCTGTATTTCTCAGTCACTTTTTCAAAAAAATCCAATTAAGTCAAAGAGGGTACGTATCAGATGTACACGTAAGTGCACAATCTGTAACTTAGCAGAATCAATTACTTTTATTAGTTAGAAAAAAAATAAATGCTTTGATGCAAGGTCTTTTTCTTATGTGTGGGCGTAAACAGTAGCAACGGTAAGTTCACACTTTTGTGTTTCTCTGTGTAATCTTACAAACTTGGGTAGCTCATCAGTTCATGACCTTAGCATATTGCACTTCAATCATAAATAGTGAATCCTGTAGATGATGACAATTAAAACATTCTATTAACATTAAATTACAAAAAAAATATTTATATGTCCTTTTTTAAAATGCAGGTAGCCTGTATTTCAAGTAAATTACAAAGTTTGAGCCAAAGCCATCACATAATTTGGACAATCAGAAGATCTTATCTCTATACAAAGCCTGCAATACTAAGGGCAAAGCAGCTCTCATTATTTTACACAATAAAACCAGTATCTGGCTACCTGTGAAAATACAAGAGTTTGTGCGTGCAGCACTTACAACCAGGACTTTTGTTACACACACATCTTTATGTCTCAGATCACACTGGAAAACTCTGGCGTCCATTCACTTAGCCAGCCTCCCCTTTCTTCTCTCCTTTCTTTCCACACCCTGTGAGCTGAACAAACTTACTCCTTTATGTCAGGCAATCAGTGTTTTAAAAGTGTCTGAGAATAAAACCTGCACATGCTCTTTGATATAGAGACGCAAAACCTAGTTTTATCTGAACTAACACCAGCAATGCTCTTCCACCTTCAATTATTCAACAGCAACATTTTATGAGCATTTTCTTTGTTTTCTTCACTACAAAAGATCCAAACGCTATTCGGTTGCATTGACCACAGACCTTCAAAGAGCACCTTCAGAATCAGAAATTATTTCATATGTGTTGACTGCTGCTTTTCTCAATGACTGAAACATGACCAGTCATTTCAGACTGTGAAAATAATGGTGGTGTAAGTCCATTGCTCCTAGGAACTCCAAAAGCACTGTAGCTAATCTCTCCCAGTCCTTCAGTCGTGCTAGCTCAGCAGCTTGCGGGACTGTACAGTAAACCAGATCAGTTCTTTTCTGTAGCTTAAAAAATGCTCTACCAAAATGGTGGAGGGAAAAATATTTTTCATTAGCTTCACTTCCCTGAAGCAGTTTCCCTAGACAGTTCAGCAGACACTTGTACCGGGGCCGTGACAGTGTCATGGAGGCAGGAAGGAGCAGCTGGGCTGGTGATGGAGCTGCTTGTGCTGCACTGACAGCAGAGAACTGCCCAGGGCTCTGGAGCTGAATTTAGCCCCTCAGCTGCCTTCTAGAGGAGCCTCTGTCTTGCTGTGCTGATTCTGCCAGGAACCCAGAGTGGTGTCAATAGGCTTTGTAAATACATCAATGGTCGCAAGCTGAAACACAGGAAGTTCCACCTCAGCATGAGGAAAACTTTCCTGTGAGGGTGACAGAGCTTGGAACAGGATGCCCAGGGAGGTTGTGGAGTCTTCTTCGCTAAAGGCTTTCAAGACCCGCCTGCATCTGTTGTGTGTGGCCTGCCCTGGGTGATCCTGTGCTGATAGGGGGGTTGGACTCAATGATCTCCAGAGGTCCCTTCCAACCTCTACCATTCTGTGATTCTATGATCTGCAAAATACCGTGGTGGGTTGACCTTGGCTTGGTGACAGACACCCAGCAAGCTGCTCTCTCATTCCCATTCCTCAGCAGGACAGGGCAGAAAACAGATGGAAAAGCTTGTGGGTTGAGATAAGGACAGGGAGATCACTCATCAGTTACCAACATGAGCAAAACAGACTTCACTTTGGAAAGATAAATTTAAAATATTGCCAGTTAATAACAGGGTAGGACAGTGGACATAAAAACAAAGCTAAAACCACATTGTTCCAACTCCTTCCTTCTTCCCAGGCTGTTTCACTTCTGCAACTTCTACCACCATCCCCCAAGCAGCACAGGTGGGTGCTGTGGTCCGTCTGTAACACTTTGTCTCTGCTGCTCCTTCCTCCCCACACTTTTCCTCTGCTCCAGTGTGGGCTCCTTACCATGGGATACAGTCCTTAATGAACTGCTCCAACATGGGTACTTCCTACAGGCTGCAGCTCTTCAAGAACTGTTCCAGTGTGGGTCCCTTGCATGAAGTACAGTCCTTCGTGAATGGACTGCTCTGGCAGGGATCCCCCCCACAGACCACAGGTCCTGTCAGAAAACCTGCTCCAGCATGAGCTTCTCTCCATGGGCTGCAGTTCCTGACAGAAGCCTGCTCCAGTTTGGGCTACTCTCCGTGAGTCACAGTTCCTGCAAGGAGCATGCAGGAACATCCTTAGGGTGCTCTCCACAACATCCTTAGGGTGCATCCACCTGTTCCAGCATAGAGTCCTCCATGAGCTCCAGGGAGGATACCTGCTTTACGTGCTGCAGGGGAATTTCCACTCTGGCACTGGAAACATCTCCTCCCCCTCCTTTTTCACTGACCTTGGTGTCTGGCGAACTGTATCTCCCACATTTTCTCACTCCTCTCTCTCACAACTGCTGCACAGCAGTTTTTATCTTCTCTTAAACATGTTATCACATAGATGCCACAAATGTCACTGATAGGCTCAGCTTCGGCCAGTGGAAGGTCCATTTTGGAGCTGGATGAAACCAGCTCTGTCTGATATGAGGGCAGATCCTCATATCTTCTCACAGAAGCCACCACTGCAGCCCCACTCCAACACGTGGGCACACGAACCCAATACAAATAGTTACTCCACACCAAAAAAAGAAGCGATACAGTTTTCAGTTATTAATCCAGTACATTAGATGCTTCCATATAAATTCTTACTTAAGTTTTCATTTATTACAGCCATATGAACCTCATTATGAATTAAAAGACAAAGAATAATTGGGTTGATGGACAAGAGTTAAGTAACAATCCCTTCCTCCCTTTGTTTCACAGAGAAATTTTTTGAAGAACAACTTTAATAAACTGAAACTCAGACTAGAATATGTTTCAGTAATGTAAAGATACAAACTATTCTGCAGATGTCCCTACCATCCCTAAAAAAGGTACAGCTGATGACCAAACATATTAAGCTATAGAAATGCACAGCAGAGCTCTTGTAGAGAACTCCTTCCGTATCATGATAATACCATTCAGTAACTGTATAAATACTAAATAAAAGTTATTTACGTCCAGGATAAAAGATATTTAATGTCAATTTCCTTCTTTTAACACAAGCCATCATCTTTATTCTGGGCATCTTTACTGAACACTCAGCAGCACCAATGGCAGGCAGGAGCTGGTTTAAAATAGGTCATTGATATTAAGGAAGTGCTTGGTCTTACTTGTGTTAGGAACAGCAGTCCCTTTGGAAGACAAATTTTTCATGGACTACTGTAATAAAACACTCCTAAGTCCCTGACACAGAAAAACCTTAAGGCTATGAAGACTGGCAAAAAAAATGCTACTTATTTAACCTCAGAATGAAATTAGTAGTATATCATTCCATTATTTCAATAATAACAACCAAAAATAAACAACAATGCATCTACTTATTTAATGACCCACAAAACGAATGCATTTACTCTTAAAATTTCAGGAAATCCTTTCTTATTGAAAGACTAAACTTTGTAATCCACAAAGCATATTGTATATCCTTTATACGCACAATGCTCTAAAAACTAAAGAAAAAGAACTGACTATTAACTATTGAACCATCACTCAACTTCCATAGTGAAAGTGCAGTTTCTGTGAATGCTTTTTTTTCAAAAATTAGTTTGTAGTGTTATTAAGCAAAAATATAAAGTCTAAACAAAGGCATTATTTTAACCCATTTTCCTTTTAATTAATAAATACCTTACTTCTAAATAATTGGTCCTACAGAGTTAAGAAATAGTGGATGTCTGAGAAGTTGTTGGAGCACAAGTGTCAGTGTGATCACAGCCTAATTCCACAATTATCATTCCTCTTTATGCAGAACAAATATGACCATTCACACTAGTAGTTAAAAACCTAACTAAATGTTTTATCTTTCTCCAAATAAAAGCTTCTTTTATACAGAACATTTGTGTTATAAAGACATTCTGAATATATAACAACCAAATTTTAGACAAGAACTCTCAGTAAATTCCGCAGGACATGTTCATATAAACACTACAAAGAAGGTAAAAACAGTTATCTTCCAACCATACCTAAATAAATATAAATGTACATCAGTGTTCAGCAATAATTCATTAAATTCCAATCACTTTTGGCCACCTGCATGTTCAGATATCAAGCAGACAGAATAATTCAACACTTTCAAATACCAAGTACTCTCTCTGTACTCTACCTGAAAATACCTTTTCTTGGCTCAGTGCCTTCACAGCACCCTCTACAGCACTTTTTCAGATAAACCATAAACAGACCAGAAAAAAAAAGTATACCTGGATTTTCTGATATATATTTTTAAACACGGAAGATACACTTCTTAAAAAGAAATGTGAATACTATTTTCTTTCAGACATATTGGGGGTTTGCTTAAGTTTACGACCTGCTAACTTCTGAATTTCTCTGGCATTTGTGGTAAAGTTCAATAGAATAACTAAAACTACGTCTTCACTTGAAATGTCTTCTGCTGTGATATATATCAACATATCTATATGGAAGTAATATCAGCACTTGAGAAATATTTCCCGTTCAGTTAAATTTAGCTCCTCAGACCTACCACTAATATGTAAATTGGACTATCAGGAAAGCATCCACTGGCATAATTTTATAACCAAAAAGCCAACAATTATTAAAAATCAGAACAAGAAGCTTCATTCCATTCATACATTGAGAGTTCTTATTTTTAAACAGTTCATATTGTTTACTGTGCTGTTTCCTACCTGTAATGCTACAAGTAGTTTGGAAAAAAAAAAAGTAAAATTTTCTCAAAGCATTTTAACTTCAGTACAAAACACGTGTCCAATAAAAGTATAATCCTCAGCCTTCTAAATGTGACAGTGATGCTATTTTTCTAGCTGTGAGAAAATACATGCTTCAGCTGTCACTTACTGTGCAGCAGTCGGTTACACAGAATGAAATGAATCATAATCGCAGTGACTAACCAAATTAATGAAAGCATGCTGAATCAAAACCCATGTTCCCAAACCGTCTTAGGGCCTGATTCAGCAAAAATATATTTGATTTCTATACCACACAACAACTACTGCAGACACCCATTTATCTAGGCTTTGAAAGCAAGACAGTGCTGGATTCAGAGCACATAGCAATTCAACAGTATGTTTATTTTTTAACAGGCTTTTTCTCACAGACTACTATCAAAAGTGACCTATCGACTTGTAAATACACAGTAGCTGAATATATATTGGTAAAGCAATGGCTAGCTGGAAGAAAAGAAATTCAAAGCATAGAAGATATTCAAAGCCTTGTATGTTGAAATCTCTCTAAATTCTGCTGATAAATATCAAAAGAGAGATGGTCTGTGAGTTATGGAAAGAAATTATCAACTTAAATTGAGTTTACAGAGTTTTGTTTGGGTCTCAAAGTCACACTGTTTTGAGTTTTAAAGTAGTGGACAAATCCTGTGTTTGTAACTTCTCGTCTATCAATCAGACTTGCTTCAGCTGAGACATTCTATCTTCTGGCTTAAAATAGCCCCTGATCATTCTTATTGGTGAATGGTATGCAAAGATTTTCTTTGCAATGTACTTCTGTTGATAGGTATGCTTAATCCCACATGCTGGAAAGATCTTGTATTCCAAGGTCTTCTTTTAGATCTCGCTCTTCAAAAGCTTTCTGAATTTAGTATAAAAGATACACCAAAGCCTAAGAATAACCATGGACTAGAAGGGGAATATACTCAGGTTCCCAGCTGTGAATGTCAAAGAGTAAAGATATGGATAAATGAGGATGCCCTAATAAGTAACTGGTTGAAATAAAAGCAAAAGCCGCAGATTGACTAACAGGTTTCTAACAAAATCTAGAGAACCATAAAAGGTGCCAGTAGGGAAAGTGGCTACAGCATTCTTGCAAGACCAAATAGTGAAGAGTTACACTCAAAGGCAGAATTCTAAGGGTGAGCTTCAATTTACCTAGCTCCAGATGTCTACAAGGTAGACATCTACATCTGACACACTCACTTCATCTTCTTTTTAAGTCCATAGCCAAAAATAAGGTCTGCAATTGCCCTATTTGAAATGTCTAATTTAAGATGAGATAGATTACATTCTAAAGTCACCTTTTTATTTCCATTTGCTTTAAATCGAATCTAAGCAATTTCAGATGTAGATGTCTTACACTGTAGATACTCGCATCTAGTCAGAAGAATCCCAGAGATTCTCTGGGCTCAATCCTTGCCCAAGCACTAAATGTTGTAAGATACCAAAACTAAGGCAATCTTTTTCATTAACCAAGCAGTTCTATGAGTGCTGAATCTAAAGAAGTCTGATTTCATGAAGATACACCGCTCGTGATTGATTTGGTTTGATGTCTATGGTTGGTTCTGCCCTATAAGGACTCCTTGGTATGTAATATAGTATGAGCAGACTTTTCCAGTCAAGTGTGGGCAATCCCTTTCCACTACCCATCTACTTGTTTTCATGAGACCCTTAGTAATTAAGTATCTTTGGGAGACTTTTTTGTCAAAATTTTTCTAAGTCAGCTTCCATGACTGCACAAATATAGCAGAGGATGCATCTGTTTCCCTTACACTAGTGTAGCAGTTACGTTTTCCCAAGGAGGTGCAAGACCTGGGTGGTAGACCCTTCTCTCAGCTTGAGGAGATTTCAACACAGTTCTCTTTACCCTGAAAAACAAGTTATGGGCAAAACCAGACTAAGATTATTCTGCATCCTACCAATGAAGTTGTGTAACTGTGCAGTCATGAATGTGAATATATGGACAAGCAAGAGAAAGTCTAAATATCCTGTGATCGGGATACTCTCTAGAGGCAAATCCTTGTTCTTGCTCCAAGGGCTGTTTGTGCATTTTATTTAAGCACTCCAATGCAAAATTCTGAAGAGGCAGCTGCTACAGACAGAATACAACTCAACAGGGATGAAGACGAACACTACGCATAACTGAGGTAATCAACTTCAAAATACAAAATCAACTTCAAAATACAGAATGATTGATTCAACAACAGTTCTACAGAAAAGCATAAATCACAAGCTGACCAACAGCCCATAATGCTATACCACAAAAAAATGCCAAACACACGTGACGCTGACTGTACAAGGAAGGCATTCTGTGCAAGACACGTGGTCTTATCCTTGTTTTCCACATACACTTCTGTTTGGAATATTGTGTCTGTTTTTGGACTTTTGTATTTCAAAAAAGATCGGTTAGAAAGTATGTAAAACCAAGAATGGTCAAAAGTTCAGAAACTATGACCTGTTGAGATACAGAGATACTTTTCTACAGAAAAGAGATTACGAGAATCTGCAGGAGGAAATATGATCACATTTGTGAAATATATAAAAGGTTGCTGCAAACAGAGAACTAACAGGTTGCTCTGCATTCCCATTGAGGACAGAGTAAGTAACATGGAAGAGTTTTAGTTTTAACAGTAGGGGGAAAAATAAAAAATCTAATAGTATGGATAGTGACTGAGTAACTGAGAGAAGTTACTTAGGGAGTTCAAGGAATCTTCATCTCTGGTTAGGTCAGTAGTTTGATTTGTTGTTCTCCTACCCTTCAGCAGTAAACTGTCATCTGAAAGAACTGTAAAAGTTTCATACTGGATCCAACAGCTACGGCCTAAGATCTTTTTGGCACCCTTCTCACCTTCTCCTATGTAGGCAGCACAGCTCTTGCAGAGCAGATTAGCTCGAATTCTGTGTGTCATCTGTCAGGTGCCCTGGCCTGAGCCATGAAGCCCATTTATTGCAACTCACTGTTGGGAATCACTAGATAAGACAAGTAGGCATCGGGAATTGCTATCTTGTAATTGGTCATACCTCGAGGCAAAGGATGAATTGAAAGACCTCTTCAGGTCCCAACCAGCCCTATTTTTCTATCATTCTATGTGTTACCTGGGCTTTAAATAGCTTTAAAAGCATTACTTCTCACTCATCTTTTCTGTAAAGAGAAAAAATGTATAAATGCACTGTTAGAGTAACAGTATACGAAATAAGATTTCTTGTTGACACACTGGCATACTCATTTCTGAAAAGTTATATGAAGGGTGGTTGCAAAACATTTTCCACAAGAGGCCGACTGCTTCTAACTCACAGTCCACATGATATAATCTTAACTCAAAAAATCATCCCCACCTCAAAGCTCATTGTTAAGGTGCAATGTCTGTTGCTGTGAAACAACTATAGAAGAGATGGTAACTCATCATTTTGTATGCTTTTTGGGGTTTTATCCCCCCAGGTCCTGTCAAAAAAAGCCATCAGAGAAGATGTTAAAAAAAAATTAATAAAGACAGCAACACAAAAAATATCCTTTTTGAAAAAGGTATGCTTAATGGCCTTAGAAACTTAGCCTTCTGACCAATGGTTAATATGATACTAAAGCTTTAAAGAAGCCAGTAAAGCAGAAGAGTGAGAGGTGGCATTCAGCCAAAGAGAATTCCTGAGACAGTCAAGTCTACCTTACAGATAAATCCAGAATATTTATATACATGGCTAATTTCACATTCCACATTTCATTTCAAAGTTCAAACCATTATATTCCTTCTTCCTCCTTATTATGGAAGTTCAAATATGCTGCAAGTATTTTAAAGCTTCATTGGCAGAGTAACACCGCAGTTTATATCAGTTCTGTAGTAACCTACCACTTCTGTGTATTTTTGCACTTACAATATATACACTAATTAAGCTGTTGTTTCAGTGGAAAAATCAATTATTTGACATTCTCAGTTATTTAGACGTTACCCAGCTCACAGATGCAGGCAGACAAAATCAAGAATGGACCGTTGAGCCCCCTAACTGCACTTCCAGAGACCACTGAATTTCACCCGTTCACTACTTTGTAGGATACAGTCCCAGTGCCTTAAAGGATGATCTACACTCTTGTTTTTCAGATGTAAAATTAGGTGTTTTCTTCTTTTTCTTTCAAAAACAAGAAAATAAAATCAGATTTCACAAGATTTCAGAAATCACATGCTGACTGGTGTTAAATATCTCTCTTCTGGGTTCTCTGGTAGCAAAATGCTTTTCTATTTTTTGGCCCCATATGATGTCAGGCCTTTCTACACCCAACCCATCCTTCTTGTACTTTCTGAATGGGGGAACATCAGCAGTATTGCAGTCTTCTGAAATTTTACTCACCATTAACATTAGCAAAGCCAGTAATTAGTGTAAGTGCCAGTCTGTATAATCTCCAAATACATTCTGCTTAGTCACTAAGAGGAAGTACTACAGCTATTGTTTGTAGACAGTGCCCAAAAGTGTACTAGATGCTTTAGAGAACAGTTGTAAACACTGGGCCTTTTTGAAGAGCAAATGGCACAAGCTGTAACAGCCTGACAAGTACTATCTATAGCATAAACTCTCTAAGCATGTGGTACAAGATAAGAGTAAGGAATAATGACAATTTTGAGAGAGACCCAATAAGCAGTACAAACTGCTGAAACAAAAGAAAAGGGAGATGATAAAGAATACTGGGGGGGGGGGGGGGGGAGGGGGGGAGGCACAGACAAGGGGGGGGTGGGACGGGAAAAATGTTCCAGACAGATTTTACCTCTTTCATCACCGGAGATCGTGAACTTGTGCGGACTTTGTCCAGTCCACAAGCCTACATAACCAAGAAAGGTGGTGCCTT